>LR749489.1:2912953-2931019 GCA_902729485.2 Mus minutoides
AGACATTCATACACATAAAACAAAACCCCCTTCTAGCCTCTAAGAGCGGTGGACACGCATGGCACACAGACATACACTCAGGCAGACATTTGTACACATAAAACAAAACTAAGTGAAAACTTTAAAAAATAAAGGAAGGGGCTGGTGAGATGGCTCAGCGGGTAAGAGCACCCGACTGCTCTTCCGAAGGTGATAAGTTCAAATCCCAGCATCCACATGGTGGCTCACAACCATCCATAACGAGATCTGGCGCCCTCTTCTGGAGTGTCTGAAGACAGCTACAGTGTACTTACATATAATAAATAAAATAAATCTAAAAAAAATAAAAAAATAAAAAAAATAAAGGAAATGTTGATCAAACTATCTAGAGATAAATATGAGGGAAAGATTATTCTCTTACCTACCAAAACAATTCCCTGTTCATTTAACCACTTGTAAATGCAATGATAATGTCTGAGTGGAGGAGACTATAAAAGCACGTTCTGACCTTCTCTATCTGTAGTTGTGCCAACCAATTGTATGAAATGAGCTAAATGATGTGGGCTGCGATGTGCCAGAAGTAGGAAATTCACACCACTTTAAAGCAAAGAAGCCCAACATGGTAAGCCATGCTTGTAAGTCCAGGACTTTAGAGGAAGATGCAGGGTATGGCTGACCACAATGGCATACCCCTTTAATCCTTATGCTCTTGGGTCAAAGGAGAATCTCTGTCAATTCAAGGTCATCCTAATCTACACAGCAAATTCCAGGCCAGGCAGGATTACCTAGTGAAAACTTTACTCAAAAAAATTAAAATTCCAATGTAAGACTTTATAAAAATTCCAGGTTATTGTCAGCTACACAGTGAGTTCAAGGCCAGCCAGGGCCACCCTGGTTACCTGATATCACAGCTCAACACACAAACAAACACCTATATCTACTTTAGTGACCTCACCATACTGGGCTATCACTGACATTTTGAGGTCACAAGCTAAGGTGGTAAAGAGCGATGTGTTTTCAAATCCAGCAATGTTAAAAAAAAAAAAAAAAAAAAAAAGACATCAGAGACTATAGCTGAACACTTGAATTAGGTTCCGCATTCACCAAATGCAAAGAACAGCATTGTTACTGATCACGTGCTGCTAACTCACAAAGGACATGGAAGGCGCTGGCTGGCACAGAAGTCCTTGGCAAATGTTATCATGGCTCATCTCTAGAACTAAGTGGGGGAAATCTAACGATGGGAGTTTTACTGCATTTCCCAGGCTGGCCCTGAGCACTTGAGCTCCAGCTATCCTCCTACCTCCATGTCCCAAGCAGTTAGGGCTGCAGCTGCTGGTCTCCAGACCTGTGCATGGGATCCGGATCTCTATCACAACCAAGCAAGGTGGACAGACTAGAACATGCCAAGCTAGGGCTATGTTGTAAATTGTGTAACTGGTATCAATCATGGGCTCGGTTATTTTCATCAGTGTCCTAAGCTGAGGGCCAGTATAGGAACAATGTCTACACACCCATGTCCACACCAGCATCAGAATGACCACCTCTTAAAAATGACGCAGAGAGCCAGGCAGTGGTGGCACACACCTTTAATCCCAGCAGTCGGGAGGCAGAGGCAGGTAGATTTCTGAGTTCGAGGCCAGCTTGGTCTACAAAGTGAGTTCCAGGACAGCCAGGGCGATACAGAGAAACCCTGTCTTGAAAAAAAGAAATGATGCAGGGTCTTCTGACATTGGAATAAACACAACATGGTATATATACACTTTGGAATGTGTAGCCTCAAAAAGGAAGGGAATTCTGACATGCGATAATACGGATGAATCTTTTTTTTTTTCTTTTTTGTATTAACAGATCCTATGAGGCATGTAGGCTCGCACTCAAGACAACATAGGAATGGTGGCTATTGGGATGGAAAGCAGGGGAAGAATGGGGAGCTGGTGTTTAATAGGAACAGTTCTGCTTTAAAATGAAAAACGCCAAGAAATGGACGCTGGTAATGTTCACACAGTGCCATGATTGTGCTCACTGCTGCCGAGCTGAATACTGAATACTTAAGTGTAAGGGTTGATGCACCTTGCCACAACATGAAAGAATTTAAAGAGATCTGGCTATGCCTTTTTCTCCAAGCAACAGCAGCTGTTCTGAGAAACCACAACCATCACAGACGCAGCCGCACCACCATTTATTGACCTTTTATCTCCTTGCTCACAGTGACAACTTAGACTAACTCCACCAAGACTCTCTGAAGCACGAGTCTGACACCCACACATTTCCTCCCTCTGTAATTTTAAGGCATCGTGAATCACATAATTTTAGTCAGATGGTGTCCTTAATGATGGATTCTGCTCTCTCCTGCTGGTGGCTGGATCTCCCCAGACCTCATCCACGGTGTACCTGACATCACTTCCCCAGAGAAGCCAGGTAGGCATACCAGAACAGAGCTGCCATGTTGGCAAAGAGCACCCGGAACTGCCAAGAGAACAATCATTAAGTCCTGAGTGGGAATCCAGACCACATCCCTCACACATTAGTCACCCAAGATGGAATTTATCCCTTCAGGTGTTTGCTGTTTGATCTACCTTACCTTCCCACTACTGAATGCCCTGAGCCTTTAGTGTTTAACAAGGTTTGTTAGAGTTCAGCAGAGGTAGGAGTATAAATCACCCCCTCCTAACAATGTTCTTTGTGACTTGGGATCATCCTAGCCCACCACCACCCCAGTACCTGCTTCAATCATTCAGACTTAACCTACCTTCTGTCAGGTGCTACCTCTTCTAGGCAGATAGTTCTATGACAATAACAATCTTTCCCTGTCTTGATAATTATAAGTCTTTGGCACAAGGTAGTGCTTAATAATACTTGACGCATAACTTCCTTGTCTCTCAAGCACTCCTGTGCAACTGTCCAAAACTAAAACCTTAAGCCTAACCTCATACCCTGCTTTGAAGCAGCTTTCTAGCCTCTCCATTCCTTGACTTACCAATCCCTCTGTATCTTTCCAGGATGCCTTAGGGTCTGTCATCTTTGTCTCCCTAGAACTCTTGGAGTATAGATTCCAGTACTATGAGCAAAACAGTCCCAGGCCCATAAGAGGGTTTCTTACTTAACCTTATTTAAGAGGGTTTTCTTGTTAACACAGAAATTTATTTTCTTCCAAATACCTAACTTGCTTCTCTTCTCAGACCGAGAGGGGAAAGGCCAAGCAGTC
The DNA here is from genome assembly GCA_902729485.2 of Mus minutoides. Classification (NCBI taxonomy): domain Eukaryota; kingdom Metazoa; phylum Chordata; class Mammalia; order Rodentia; family Muridae; genus Mus; species Mus minutoides. The sequence continues at coordinate 2,916,141 of LR749489.1, forward strand.
TTGTTTTGTTTTGTTTTGTTTTGTTTTGTTTTTCGAGACAGAGTTTCTCTGTATAGCCCTGGCTGTCCTAGAACTCACTTTGTAGACCAGGCTGGCCTCGAACTCAGAAATCTGCCTGCCTCTGCCTCCGGAGTACTGGGGTTAAAGGCATGTGCCACCACGCCCAGCTCCTGGTTGTCCTGGAACTCACTCTGCAGACCAGGCTGGCTTTGAACTCACAGAGCCTCTGCCTCTGCCTCTGCCTCTGCCTCTGCCTCTGCCTCCCAGCTGCTGAGATTAAAGGTGTGTGCCATCACACCCAGCTTTATAACATAATTTTGTAAACATGACATTATTTCCTGACCTCAAGACCTCTCTCTCACCCTGGAATTCCTGGTCCTCCTGCCTCTGCCTCCAGAGTGATGGATTACAGGCACCAGCATGCTTGCCTTGAGCTGTGAATTGTGTGCTTCCCACACACTCTTCAAGTCAGAGCAATCTGGCTTGGGCTCCCAATCCATCCCAATATGGCTCTTAGGAAGGCCTCTGGTAAGGTTACTTCAAGTTGGACATCTGCTGGGGGGTTTGGGGGGAGGAGTGTAAAGGTTAAATTCCTTCTATTTCTGCTATAGTTGACCAGCCCTTTGTTCTATCTGAAATGCTTGCTTGTTTTTTCCTACTTTGTGGTCTATGTGATACAAGTATGCATATACGAATGTGGGTAGTCTTGGTGTGTGATTGTTAAGTAATATTTATGAAGTGAGGCATATGGATAGGTACTATATTGTGTGGTATAAAATGAGGCCTGTGTATAGAATGTATGTATGTGGTGTGTATATGGGTTCACTCATTCATTCATTCATTCTCCCCCCCCCTTGTATGTGTGCATAATGTGGTCTGTGTATAGAGTGTAGTCTACATGGTATGTATGTTTATAGTATAAATGTTGTATTGTGTGCACACTGGCCAAGTTCCCTCTTCTTTTACCCAATTGGAGTCCTATGCTGACCCTACTCTGTTCCTCCTTCAGTGGACCCTTAGTCTGTGAGTTTCCTATAGAAAAGATGTTTAACACAGCACAGAAGAGGATCGAGTTCCTGGAATAGACTAGGATTGCTGCCATAGAGAGACCTGTTTAGAAGAATAGCCCTGGTTGGCAACTCGGGTATCAATGCTCTCACCTTTCTTCTTTCAGTGTGTACAGACCTAGCTCCTGGGTCTGGAACTCGACAGAGATAGCTACTTGGGAAGAACTGTGCTGGTTCCCTGGACAGAATCAGACCCGGAACCAGAGGAAGAATGCCCTTAGAGAAGGAAAAGTCTGCATCTCGGATGGCCTTTCTACCTTAGGGTTCAGCAGGATCCTGCCACCCACTGTGTAAACTTACTGGGACTGTGAGCCCTTCCAGTTGCAGGGAGGTCTTTGGGAAACATAGGGGATGGACCTGGCACAAGGACAGCTAGTACACAGCAGCCTGAAGCAGTGCACAAGTGATAGCATCTGCAGAACACAGAACCAATGGGCACTGCCCACTCTCCTGCTCTGCACTATAGAACACAGAACCAATGGGCACTGCCCACTCTCCTGCTCTGCACTATAGAACACTGATCCAATGGGCACTGCCCACTCTCCTGCTCTGCACTGTACAACACTGATCCAATGGGCACTGCCCACTCTCCTGCTCTGCACTATAGAACACTGATCCAATGGGCACTGCCCACTCTCCTGCTCTGCACTATAGAACACTGATCGAATGGGCACTGCCCACTCTCCTGCTCTGCACTATAGAACACTGATCCAATGGGCACTGCCCACTCTCCTGCTCTGCACTGTAGAACACTGATCCAATGGGCACTGCCCACTCTCCTGCTCTGCACTGTAGAACAGTGATACAATGGGCACTGCCCACTCTCCTGCTCTGCACTATAGAACACTGATCCAATGGGCACTGCCCACTCTCCTGCTCTGCACTGTAGAACATTGATACAATGGGCACTGCCCACTCTCCTGCTCTCTGCACTGTACAACACTGATCCAATGGGCACTACTCAATCTCCTGCGCTATGCACTGCTCAAAGCCAACAGCTTCACTCATCCTTCAGCAGGCTGTTTCCGCAGCAGCATCTCTGTGCCTATAAGCACTGCAGTTCTCCCAGTTACCTCCAAGGGCCCTTCTCTTTGACCAGCCAGCCCTTTGAAGACCCTGCTCCATGCCGTGGTCTTTCCTACTTACCTGTTCCGCTGCACTTGCCTATTGTATCTGCCTGTTCAGCTGAGGCAACCCAGACTAGAAAATGCTAGGATGAAACAGCTGCTTGGGAGTCTGTGTGCAACTTTGCAGCTCTGAATCCAGAGTTCACGGACAATGATCAGGGATGGACCAGACCTCCAGAGACAGGTGAAAACATAGCTTGAAAGTACTACCATTTGTTAGAAAACAGCGACAAAGGCCTTCAGTAGAGACAAGCAAGCCTCACCTGCAGGGGCACGTAGTTGATATTAATGAACTGCAAAGGTGTCCACATCCTCCAGTTCATTTGCAGTGCAGGCCAGAAGCCACTCCTCATCTTGGCAACAAAGACATTGACGTTTTTCCCCTGCAGGGAAGGGAAGGGAGGCTGTGAGCAGTCCTTCCACCCACAGCAACAGTAGTGTGGTCTCTCCATCCATAGCAACTGTAATGTGGTCCCTCCATCCATAGCAACTGTAATAATGTGGTCTCTCCATCCATAGCAACTGTAATGTGGTCCCTCCATCCATAGCAACTGTAATAATGTGGCCCCTCCATCCATAGCAACTGTAATGTGGTCCCTCCATCCATAGCAACTGTAATAATGTGGCCCCTCCATCCATAGCAACTGTAATGTGGTACCTTGACCATGACAATATTGTAAAACCTGTATTATATTTGAAAACATATCTCCACTTACTACTCGACAGCTAAAAGAAGCCAACTGTCCAGGTGGAAAATCTTCAGTGACAATAGCTCAGGGACACATTGCCTCCCATACTGGGTGGTGTCTGTTCCCATCAGCTTTTTATAGCTATCTAATGATGACTTGTGCTGTGGCTTCCTACAGTAACTGTCAAAGATGCTTACTTTCCAGCCAAACATCAACTTTTAAGAGACGACCCCCAAATAAATGCTTTCTGGAAGAATGAATGTATTAAGAGTAACCACACTGAAAATGGATAGAAGCACCTGCTTTTGCCACAGTTATTTTTAAAAAACTGTAAAATTATGGAAATTAAAACAATCTATAGGGGCTGGTGAGATGGCTCAGTGGGTAAGAGCACCCGACTGCTCTTCCGAAGGTGATAAGTTCAAATCCCAGCATCCACATGGTGGCTCACAACCATCCGTAACAAGATCTGGCGCCCTCTTCTGGAGTGTCTGAAGACAGCAACAGTGTACTTATATATAATAAGTAAAATAAATCTTTAAAAAGAAAAAAAAAACAATCTATAAACAATAGTAAAAAATGAAAGTAATACAAAAAAACCAAATCAACATGCAATGAAACTGAAAATCCAGAAAAGGAACTGAGTCTAACTAATGGCTTGTATTTGAAACACTAAGGATTACAGTAAGTGAGAGACAATAAGCGATATAAGTGGAAAAATGGAAACAGAAGTCTACTTCCCCTGTAAACAAATATAAAATTCAAAAGACAGAAGAGGAAAGTATAAATTACTTTTCATGGACTCTTATCAAAATGAATCAAACAAGGGCTAGAATGCTAAGAGCCAGGCCAACTAGGTTTCCCTGAGGCCCTGAAATATGGAGAATGAACACAGTTCTTTCTCTAAAACCAGGAATAAGCCAAACAGAACCAGTAATGGCCTGGGGCCAGGGCCTCTGAGGAGCTGCAGATCCTGAGAAAGCAACTCTTCCCACCTAAAGGGGCTCTGGCTATGAGTCCCAAGGCTACTATGTGCTCTGTTCATGACACTGTCTCACCCCCACCAAAACCGGTATATTAGATGCTGTCGTTTTAATAAACTTACTTGCATGAGTCATCAGTTTATGAATGACCTCCTAGTCCTAATTTTCCTATCTTCTTTATTTCACAACCCCACACCTCCCACTTCAGGCCCTGTTCCTGAAGAATAGCCTGCTGGTCCAGGTCACTGAAGAGATGGTCCAGTGGTGAAAAGCACTGACTCTCTCCCAGAGAATCCCAGCTTGATTCCCAGCACCTATATGGAGGCTCACGGCTGTCTATAACTCCAGTGCCCTCTTCTAACATTCATGGGCACCAAGCAAGCTGCTGCCCAGACATACATGCAAACTAGAAAAAGAAAAAAAAAAAAGATGTACCATACAATCACTAGAAAGTAGTATTAAGAATATTTATATTATCATTCTATCATAAAATCCAAAGAGAAAAAGAGTACCAGAGTTGATTATGAACTTTGAAATTTTCTGTACAGAAACACAGGCACATGCGCATGCACACACATACAAGCTTTTTTTAGACAAGTTTACACATTACTTTTTCATAGACATCTAGCTTTATATAATAGTTTGAAATACCTCAAAAATGGAAAACTGATTTGATACTTGTACTTGTGAAAAGGACTATTAATATTAATCTATCCAAATACACAAGTCAGTCTAAGAAAAAAAATGGCACAGAGATACACACCTGTAATCTAAATACTTGGGACGTAGAGGCAGGAGGATTGGGAGTGTAAGGCCAGCCTGGGTTACACAGCAAATTCAAGGCCAACCTGGGTTACGTGAAACCCTGTCTCAAAGATTACCCTTCCACAAAAGGAGAAAAGGCGAAAACCACTAATATAAAGAAGCCAAGTTCGTGGAATACACAGCACTTGGCATATAAAAATGTCTGACCTTAGCCGGGCGTGGTGGCGCACGCCTTTAATCCCAGCACCGGGAGGCAGAGGCAGGCGGATTTCTGAGTTCGAGGCCAGCCTGGTCTACAACGTGAGTTCCAGGACAGCCAGGGCTAAACAGAGAAACCCTGTCTCAAAAAAAAAAAAAAAAATGTCTGACCTTACAAATAAAGGGATAAAAACAAACAAGCAAAGGTACACTCACCTGAGAGTTACAAACCCTCGGAGAAGGATTTTGCAACATCTCAGGCAACCTCAAGATTTTTTTTTTAAAGATTTATTTTATTTATTATATGTAAGTACACTGTAGCTGTCTTCAGACACTCCAGAAGAGGGTGCCAGATCTCGTTACGGATGGTTGTGAGCCACCATGTGGTTGCTGGGATTTGAACTCGGGACCTTTGGAAGAGCAGTCAGTGCTCTTAACCGCTGAGCCATCTCTCCAGCCCCCAACCTCAAGATTTTTACAGCACAGGTCTCTCTGGTAAAGCCTATACACGTCCTTTCTCAGAATCATGTGTTAGTGTACTTTTTATATTTTTATTTTTTTAGGTTTTAGAGACAGGATCTCGCCTGGTACTCCAGGGTAACCTTGAACCTGTGGCAATCTTCCTTTCTCAGCCTCCTGAGTATGGCAATTATAGCATAAGCCACCAAGCTTGGCTTAGAACCATATTGGTACATACAACATACAAGTTAAAAAAAAAAAACTATAGTAAAAGTTATGACAATATCTGGAAGTCAGTCGATGACAGAGTAGCTTACACGCCTCCTGGAGAGCAGAAGTGGTGCTGAGACCTAAGGGCAGTTCCACGACACATACAACCACTACATGGATTATGAGGCTCATAATCTTTACTCGGGACAGACAGGCTCCATTAAGACGCCTGTGCTCATACTTACATGGAAAACATGAAAACCGAAAGTTGAGGTAAATGGTACTTGCTGTTCAGCCTGATGACCTGAGTTCAATCCCTGAGGCCCACATAGTGGAAGGAAAGAACCAACTCCTACAGGCTGTCCTCTGGTCTCTACATACACCCTTCAGTACATGCACGTCGACACACAAACACACAGAGAAAACAGGGAAACACCGTTTGCTGAACAGGACAGCATTATTGTACATATCAACTCATAGGAGCTTTGACTCCATGTGTAAGACCCAAACAAGGCCAAGCCAGGAAACCCCAGTGTGGGGGAGAGGTTTGGAAAGTCTTCCCCTCAGCTGAGGAGCTCCTGGAAATGTTGCTGGGAAGGAGTTTTTTTTTTTTTTTTTTCAGGGATGCACCCCCTGAGAGACCTATACCCACGCACATACATGCAGCACTAAGTGAACTCAGTAGGTTTAAAAATGAACATGTGAGCCGGGCGTGGTGGCGCACGCCTTTAATCCCAGCACTCGGGAGGCAGAGGCAGGCGGATTTCTGAGTTCGAGGTCAGCCTGGTCTACAAAGTGAGTTCCAGGACAGCCAGGGCTATACAGAGAAACCCTGTCTTGAAAGAAACCAAAAATAAAAAAAAAAATGAACATGTGAAGGTGGGTAAGGAAAAGTAGAGTGAGGATGGGGTGGACACATTAGATGCATGTACAAGATTCTCAAGCAACTGTAAAAAGAGGAAAAAGGAAGGGACAGAGAAAGGAAGGGGACAGAGGAAGGAAGGGGACAGAGGAAGGAAGGGAGGAGGAGATAGAGAGGGGGGAGAAAAAAAAGAGAGAGCTGAGAGTCCAGACCCTAGGGCCCTATTGATAGCCACCCTAGGAAGCAGGCTATCAATCCACCTTTAACTGGAGACACAGCACATGCCGGGACAAACACCCACCTCCAGCAAGTTCATGACGAAGAAGAACAGCAGCAGAAAAGTTGGAGCAAAGAACAGGCGATCCAGCAGGAGCCTCTTGACGCTGGCCCAGGGAACCTCAGGAGGGATGGAGTATTCCATGAAGAGGTAGAGGTAGTGACTCAGTGGACCTGTGACAAACAACCTGGACGCCACAGGAGTGTGAGCTGCACGGGGGTTTGAGCATCACTGCTGTTCATTCTACATTTCCATCTCTGGTCCTCACACCAAGATTCACCTTAAGTCCTAAGCCCTCTTCTCTTCCCCCAAAGTACTTACTGACCACACAGATTTATAAAGATATTCTAGGGGAAAAAACAAACAAACAAACAAACAAAAAAACAACTTTCTTTCAGTCAGTTTCAGCAAGTCTTTTTGCCCAAAAAGACTGAAGTGACTTCTGCCGGTTCTTCCATTTGGTGAGCAGGGACTGAGGTATACATGCCCATCTGCCTCCTCTGTGTTCCAGGCATTTATTCTGTCTGTCCTCCTCTGTGCCCTCATGACTTAACAGGTTCTGAGAATCAGACAGACATAACTCAGCTCCCGGAGATTTTCATCAAGCTTTTTTTTTTTTTTTTTAGATTTATTTATTTTATTCATATGAGTACACTGTAGCTATCTGAAGAGGGCATTGGATCCCACTACAGATGGTTGTGAGCCACTAAGTGGTTGCTGGGAATTTGAACTCGGGACCTCTGGAAGAGCAGTCAATGCTCTTAACTGCTGAGCCATCTCTCCAGCCCTTTCATCAAGCTTTTAGGGGAAACTAGCCAGAGAAAACCTGGTATTACCTCTGACTTCCCTAAAGCGCTGATCTCTAGTCCACACTTGGCTCACCTGGGAATGAGCCAAGTCCAGCAGACTGAGTTTCACAAAGTACAGTAATATAGGGAAGGGCAGGAACCGGGTCTTTCAATTCCAACAACCAAGTTCTGTAAACAAGGTTTTCAATTGGACTTTCTGCTGGCCACAGCAAGGCAAACAACCGAAGTCTCTGGGAGGCCAAGACCATGTGAGAGGTGTGAAGGTGCCTTAGCTGACCTTGTTACTTGTCAAAGTATGGGGGATGTGGCTTTTTAAACATTTTAATAAATGGCCCAAGTTATTATTCTTGGAAGCTTTTGTGGGATTTGGAGTCAATCTCAGTTGGTAGAGTACTTTGCAAGTAGGCAAAACAAGCAAACAATCCTGGGTTTGATTCCCAGCATTGCAAACAAAACAAAAACAAAACAAAAAAAAACCCCATAAAAAACAGATATGGTGGTATACATCTATAATCCTAGCACTCAGGAGGCAAGCGGATCAACAGAGTTCAAAGGATATATGAGGTTCAGACTCTTTTATTTACACATGCATGCATGTGCGCGTGCACACATACACATACACACACACACACACACACACACACACACACACAGGAATAGTCTTTCTGATTATTTATTTACTTACTTATTTACTTATTTATTTTGGCTTAAGACAGGGTCTCACTGTGTAGCTCTGGTTGACCTGAAACTCACCCTTGAGACCAGGATGGCTTCCCAAGCACTGAGATTAAAGGCATGCACTACCACACCCAATTAAATAATGCAGATACTTGAGATTAGTGGTAACCTATACAAAGCCGTGGGTTTAATTCTAATGACACATACCCACACAAAGTTTGTGTCTTTGTTTGTTTTTGGAGACAGGGTTTCTCTGTGTAGTCCTGGCTGTCCCAGAACTCAACTCTGTAAACCAGGCTGGCCTCAAACTCAGAGACTCGTCTGCTTCTACCTCCCAAGTGCTGGGATTAAAGGTGAGTGCCATCACCTTCCAGCTTTCTCTCTTTTTTCTTTTCTTTTTTAATCACTCCAATTGGAAAGATTTCCAAATCACCTAGCCATCGCATTAGTGGTGCCCAAAGAACTCAGGTACGATTTTGTTTTAAAGGCAGATCTCTGTACACAGCATGAGCCAGCCTGGAACTTGTGGCAATACTACTGTCTCTGCCTCTGTCTCCAAAGGACTAAGCTAAAAATCTTTGGCATCATATTTGGCCTCTGATATTCTTTTTTGTTGTTTTGTTTGAGACAGGGCTTCACTATGTAGATGAGGCTAGCCTCAAACTCACAGAGATCTACCTGCCTCTGCTCCTGGATGCTGGAATTAAAGACATGCACACTACACCTGCTCTCTGATGCTTCTTAAACAATTTTTCTTCTTTTTGTTTTTTAATTATATTTTTCGCTTTCTATTTCTTGTGCATGGATATTTTGCTTGCAGGTAAATCTGTGTACCATATATGTGTCTGGTGCCTTACGAGGTCAGAAGTCATCAGATCTCCTGGAACTGAGGTTACAGATGGTTGTGAACTGCTACATGGGAGCTGGGAATCAAACCTGGGTCCTCTATAAGAGCAGTCAGCTAGCTGAGCCATCCTCCAGCCTCAGATTTAGGTTTTTAAATCAAAGTATTCTGAAGGGCTAATGCCGGCAGGCAGCTCTGCTGTGCTCGGTCTACAAAGGTGAGGCAGCTCTCTGTGGTACTTACCCATAAACTAAATATCTGAGAAGCCCACTGACTTCTAGATTTTGAGAGTCTTTTTTCCGCTTCCTTTCAATCGTCTGGGCCAGAAGGTTTCCAAGGGCTGACAAAATGCCGCTGTAGAGGAAGAGGCAATCAGAAAATGAGCAGCAGACACAAGGGCTTGTCCCTCATGGCAGCAGCAGGGCTGCTGTAAGATCTTGCTGTGTAGATCATGGGATGAGTCCTTATTGAAGTAACTTGCTTAGTTAGGTAAAGCCCCAGAAGATAGAGGCACTATGACCTAAAGTCAAAGCCACAGATGAGCACAGTAAGACTTCCACCTGTGGGGCTGCGTGCCTTCCAACATCCCCACCGCTGCTCCATTGAAGGCATGGGTGTAAAAGGCAATCGGAGGGATCCTCACAAGGACATGTCCTAGTTCACCATGGTCTGTGAGCTGTATTTAAGCCAATAACTCTATGTTGTAGTTTTTTAATAAGCATTTGAAATGGGGCAGAGATTCTTTTCTCTCTCCCTCTCTCTCTCTCTCTCTCTCTCTCTCAAAAAACAAAAACGACATCTATAGTAGTTGTGTGTAAATTTTACACTCCTTTAGTAAAATTTTAAATTCTCAGTAAGAAGATAGGACCAGTTGCGTCTTTTTTTTTTTTTTTTTTTTTTTTTTTTTTTTTTTTTTTTTTTTTTTTTTTTTTTTTTTTTTTTTTTTTTTTTTTTTTGGTTTTTCAAGACAGGGTTTCTCTGTGTAGCTCTGGCTGTCCTGGAACTCACTTGGTAGACCAGGCTGGCCTCGAACTCAGAAATCCGCCTGCCTCCACTTGCGTCTTAAAAAGGATTGGTCTTGTCTTAGTTTCTGTTTATGTTGCTGTGATTAAAAAACAAAACAAAACAAAACAAAAAACAAAAACAAAGGGGGCTGGTGAAATGGCTCAGCGGATAAGAGCACCCGACTGCTCTTCCGAAGGTGATGAGTTCAAATCCCAGCAACCACATGATGGCTTACAACCACTCGTAATGAGATCTGACACCCTCCTCTGGTGCGTCTGAAGTCAGCTACAGCGTACTTATGAAGAATAATAAGAAATGAATCCTCGGACCGGAGAGACCAAGGGGGGGGGGGCGTGAGCGAAGCCGATCTAGGAGCGAGCGAGAGGGCCGACTGGAGCAAGCAGGGCCGGCCGGAGAGAGTGGGGGGCCATAGGGGGGCCCCCCAGAGCAAGCGGGGTCGAGCGGGGTCGAGCGGAACAAGCGGGGGTTGACCAGAACAAGGGAAACAAAAACAAAAACATAAGCATAAACAAAACAAAACAAAACAAAAAAGACAAAGGCAACTTAAGAGAACAATGGCTTATTTCATCTCCCAGTTAAAGGTTCAAGTCCATGAAGGCAGGGAAGTCAAGGCAACAGGAGGTTGAAGCATCTCCCCACATCACACCCACAATGAAAAAAACAGAGAGAAAATGTATGCTGTTCAGCTAGCTCACTTTTTCCACTTCCAAAGACACCAACTAGGAATGGTGGCGCCCCTAGTGGGCAGATCTTCCCAGCTCAATGAAGGTAATCAAGATAATCCCCTCAGGCATGCTTAATTCCTAAATGTTCTCAAGTTGACAACTAGCTTTAACCACCACAGCTGTCTTCTAAAAAGCTATAAATCCAAAACTTTTAGTATGGATCATAAGGACCCTCTTGACTTGATGATCCCTGGTTACCTCTTCCTATCTACTCTCCCTTTTCATTTTCCCCACCAGCGTCCTTCTCTTCACCCCTCCGACATTCCTCTGCATTCTTCCCTCAGAACTTTTGCACTTACTGTGAACAACCGCTTCTCTTCTCTGTACTTCTGACCAACGTCAACAGCCCAGGAGAAATTTCCCTAACTGCTCTAAGTTATACATTTATCTGCCATTTGCGGGGGTCGGGGTGGGGTGGGAAGATGGACTCGTTCTGAAAACAGCAATGTGTCCGCGCACAGGAAGCACTCTGCACACACTTATGGAAAGGCTAAGTTAACAGAGAACCTACAAAATTCACTAATTGAAAATGAACAGAAACAGGGATGTCTCGTTAAGAAATCGACCGATCCAAAAATAATAATAATAATAATAATAATAATAATAATAATAAGCCGGGCGTGGTGGCGCACGCCTTAAATCCCAGCACTCGGGAGGCAAGAGACAGGCGGATTTCTGAGTTCGAGGCCAGCCTGGTCTACAAAGTTCCAGGACAGCCAGGGCTACACAGAGAAACCCTGTCTCGAAAAACCAAAAAAAAAAAAAAAAAAAAAAAAGAAATCGACCGATGTAGATCAAAGGGCAGAGTTCACCAGCGACCGGGCCTGGGTTGCTCAGGGTTGGAAAGTGTCCCTGACTCGCGGGTCTTCACAACACTCAGACTGCAAAAGCTAACTAATGCTTGGGACCCAATACACAAACAGCAGAACCGGCTAAGCAGACCGGGGCCGCACCTTAATGCAGAACTCTGCCTTCCTCCACAGCAGTGGTTCTCAACCTTTTTTTTTTTTTTTTTTTTTTTTTGGTTTTTCGAGACAGGGTTTCTCTGTGTAGCCCTGGCTGTCCTGGAACTCACTTTGTAGACCAGGCTGTCCTCAAACTCAGAAATCCGCCTGCCTCTGCCTCCCAAGTGCTGGGATTAAAGGCGTGCGCCACCACGCCCGGCTGGTTCTCAACCTTCTTAACGCTGTGACCCTTTAATACAGTTCCTCATGGTGTGGTCACCCCAACCATAAAATTACTTTCACTGCAACTTCTAAACTGTAATGCTGCTACTGTTGTGAATCTTAACGTAAATATCTGATACACAGGCTATCTAATATGTGACCCCCTGTGCAGAGGTCGTCCAACCTTTAAGGGGTTCCCGACATACAGGCTGAGATCCACTGCTGCACCGGCAGTATCTGAGCTGCTTGGTCTGCTGACGGCCCCTCTCTTACCCTCCCCTGCAGGAGCGTCTCCCCACTCGGCACCCCTCCTTTCCACTCTACTTCCCAGTAGGCGCCCACCTGCTGACTGCTTTGGTGAGCACCGGGTAGAGCTTTAGGAGCAGCAGGTATTGGGCGAGCGCTCGCGTGGGAAGCGACCCGAGCTGGGATTCCACCCGCAGCCTGGACGCCGCAGGTGCCATCGCGGTCCCGATGTCTGAGTAGCCCCGGGCGCCCACCCAACAGCTTGGCAGTCCGGCACCCAGCCCGGGATACGGGGCACAGGGCGGGGACGGCCTGACATTTCCTGCCCTACCTCGGCTTTCAGCGAGTCCGGCCGTCCCGCCACGCGCGCGGTCAGCTAGCGCACTCTTTTCCCCCGGTCCCTGCGACCCACCCACCGCGCTCGGCGGAGGATTGGAGAGCCGAGGGGCGGGGCGGGGCGGGGCGGGGCGGGGCGGGGCGGGGCGGGGCGGGGCGGGGCGGGGCGGGGCGATGGGGGACGGGCCCCGGCTACGTCCATCTGAGGCCGCGCCTTCTCATTGGCCTGAGCCGTGGCCTCGCGAGAGCACGTGGAGAGCGCGCCAAATTCTCCCCGGAACCTTAGGGAGCTTTGCGGCGCCGCGATGGTCCTGAGGAACAGTGGACGGAGACACCCCGAGCCGGGCGCAGACGGCGAAGGCAGCCGGTGAGAGCCGGTGTCCTGCTGCCAAGGCGCTGGCGGTAGTCGCGGCCGGAGCAAGCTTGGGCGGGCGCCGTGTCCGGGGGTTCAGGGGTGGGGAAAGCAGCGGGCCCGGCGCGCGGCGCGGTGGACAGGGCGGGCTCCCGTCTTCGCTCTGTGTGGTTTCTGCAGTTTTTATTGAGATGCTAACTCAACTCCGTGGCACAGGCTGCTTCTCTAGAAATATCTGTGCCTGTCGTGTGACTTGACTAGGGGTGAACATCTATTCTCATCAGACAAGAAGGGAACGGGGAAGGAAAGTAAAGAAAGATTCTGTCTAGACCATCTCGGCGAAGTAAGCCAATTTATTGGGATTAAAGAAGCATCAGTTACCCGTGGGCAGCTGCACCACCAAAAGCCGAAACCCTTACGCATCACATCAGCAAGAGATACTACTAGTACGGTGACAAACGAAACTGATGTGGATATCGTCTATAGAGATTGGTGACACTGTGGCAGAATAAGCCATATGTATCAGAATGTGAGCATTCATTGAGTGGAAACCCGTTCAGAGCTGAATAATGATAGTGTTTTCCTATTATATGTGAAGCTCTGGGTTTCCTGTACGACACCTGCATAGCAGCCAGGGTAATTGACCTGGACCAGTAAGCAGTTCTTCAGTGACAGGTTCCTCAGAGAGTGATGGCCAGGGGGATGAGGAGGAGATGGAGAAGATAAGAACATTCAGGATCAGGAGGTGCCACACACAGAGTGATGGCTCGTACAAGCAGGTTTATTAGAAAGTTTATTATTACTTATTTTATGTATGTGAGTACTCTGTAGTTGTCCTGTCTTCAGACACACCAGTCAGATCACATTGTAAAATGGTTGTGAGCCACCATGTGGTTGCTGGGAATTGAACTCAGGACCTTTGGAAGAGCAGTCAGTGCTCTTAACCACTAAGCCATCTCTCCAGCCCCCAGCCATTTCTTCAAGCCCCCAAGTACAGTATTGTTTTTTTTGTTTTTTTTTTTTCTGAGACAGGGTTTCTCTGTGTAGCCCTGCCTGTCCTGGAACTCATTTTGTAGACCAGGCTGGCCTCAAACTCAGAAATCCACCTGCCTCTGCCTCCCAAGTGCTGGGATTAAAGGCGTGCGCCACCACGCCCGGCTCCAAATACAGTATCTTACATAGAGGTTTTTTGCCTCTATGGAAGGGTGGATGGGACAAAGTGTCGTAGAGCAGGTAGCCTTGGGACAGATAACTATAGCCCCTTAGGATGAGAGTTGATTTCTCAGGATCCAGATCCACAGCGCCCTCAAGGCCTTGGTCCCAGGCTATTACTTGCTCTACCAAGCTCAGTCCTGATTTAGAGAAAGGAGCTATGTTCTTTTTCATACATCCAAGCCTCAATCTAACAGTAACAATAGTTACTATGTTGACTTCTTCATGTCCATGATGCCATGGAAAGCCACATGAGGTGGGCAGTACTCATACTGTTATGTTCATGCTAGACTTCAGTTTAGGGATGAGAGATGTGAAGTACTTTATCTACATTCACAACTATTTGATGTGCATATATAAATGTATATTTTATATATATTAGATTTTATGTATTATATAATTGTGTGTTATTACATGTGGCATTGTATGTTGTATATATAATATATACTTTATATATTACATATGTATGTGTAGCTAGAAGTGGAATACAGAACCTCACATACTCTACCACTAGGACGTATCATCACTCATCAACTAAGGACGTGCCCTTAGTCATTCAACTTTGCCATGTACTTGAGCAGATGGAAAGCTGTTGTTGCAATAAATAAATAAATAAATAAAATAAAAGCTTTTAGAAAACTTTTGTTTTTAAGAATTTGGTTATAAGCCAGGCGTGATGGCGCATGCCTTTAATCCCAGCACTTGGGAGGCAGAGGCAGGTGGATTTCTGAGTTCGAGGCCAGCCTGGTCTACAAAGTGAGTTCCAGGACAGCCAGGACTATACAGAGAAACCCTGTCTCAAAAAAAAAAAAAAAAAAAAAGAATTTGGTTGTATTCACACACATACC
>LR749489.1:2931119-2978982 GCA_902729485.2 Mus minutoides
TTTTTTTTTTTTTTTTTTTTTTTTTGGTTTTTTGAGACAGGGTTTCTCTGTGTAGCCCTGGCTGTCCAAGAACTCACTTTGTAGACCAAGCTGACCTCGAACTCAGAAATCCACCTGCCTCTGCCTCCCAAGTGCTGGGATTAAAGGCGTGCGCCACTATGCCCGGCCTGCCTGTGTACTCTTAGCAATAGCTTTTAGCTTATACTTATGCTCTATGCCCCATGTGCTTTATGTGGATTGGCTCATGAAATCGTCGAATCATTCCTTTGAGGTAAACGTGTTTCCTTGAAGCTGTAGGTAGTGGTAAAGATTGAGCTTTATATGTAACTGCCTCCGTATTCATTGAATGAGGAAATAGGTGCTGTCATGAACTGAGAATATATGCTCAGAGCACTTTTACACTGTCTGAGGTAATCTGTAAACAGTCGTCTTTGGTACTTTCATCTTTTAGATTTTTGAACTATGGCTGAATAAAAAGTAAGGTAGACAGCTTAGAGGAACCTGTATTAGGAGGAGGTGGCGTCTGGGTAAACAGTTTTCTAGTCTATTTTACCAACTTACTCATTGGAATGGTATTTAAAAGCCAGGAAGTTTTGAGGTGGGGGTTGCCTTTGTTGTATTTTTCCTAGAAATGCTGTTTTTGTTTTTTGTTGTTGTTGTTGTTGTTTTCTTTCATTGAGCCTTCTACCAGCCTTGATGTTTTTTCAGGAATGTATATGCCATACCATATCAGAAATACATAGACATCAAATGTAGTGGCACACACTTTTAATCCCTTGGGAAACAGGCATGTGGATTACTGTGAGTTGGAGGCCAGCCTGATCTACAGTGAGACGCTGTCGCAAAAAAAAAAAAAAAAAAAAAAATAGAATTAAAAAAATAATAATAAAAAAAATAAAAACTAAGCAAAACAACAATTAAAACATAGATGAAAGTTGGGGGTCTGAATGGTGAAACCTGGTTCTCTTCTTTTATTCAGGGATGATGGTCCCTCTTCCTCGGTCTCAGCACTCAAGCGTCTGGAACGGAGCCAGTGGACAGATAAGATGGACTTACGGTTTGGTTTCAAAAGGCTGAAAGAACCTGGAGAAAGGACTGGCTGGCTTATCAACATGCACCCTGTATGTACCTGAACACTGCTTGCTCATCCTTTGCTTCTAGGGCATGGCTGTAGCTCTTCCTGTAACCATCGACCTTATCTAATGGATGAGTGATAGAGGAGAGGAAGGCATGTCTGAGAGACCTGGTTATTAGAGATGCTTTTCCTTTCCTGTTTAACATGGAGGCCTCAAAGTGCTGTTAGCTCTCAGCAGAAAGCTTTCAAGAATTATTAAAGAAAATTCAGAAGAATCCCCACCGAGGAACCGTTATGATGTAGTTCTTACAAAGGTGGTGCTTGTGTAAGGGAACAAGTAAAGGGATAGGTGTGAGGAGTTCATCTACAGGGTACTGAGGTTCTCAAAAAGTAGCCTGGAAAGAGCTCTTAGGCTTTGTAGAGGTTAACATGCTCGTGTTCAATGGTTCTCTTACAGACTGAGATTTTAGATGAAGACAAACGCTTAGTCAGCGCAGTAGATTACTACTTCATTCAAGATGATGGAAGCAGATTTAAGGTAAGCCCTTGACTCCAAAATCCTAAAACCTATCTGACAAGTAAGTCGTCTAAACTAAGAGGGTATTTGTTCAATTCCCAACACTTGCAAGGTTGTCTGTAACTCCAATTCCAAGAAACTCAATGCCCTCTTCTGTTGTCTGTGGGCATCAGGCATGTACTTGATATATAGACATACATGGAAACAAAACACCCATGAACCTAAAATAAAAATGAGTAAATAGATCTTAAAAGAAAAAAGCTATCAAGGTCCAAGGTGCCTGGTATCCAGGTTGCTCAACACTTGCCACTTTGAAATCTTGTTCCCTTTCTCTCCCTTTTTTCTTTTTTCTCACACGCTTTTGGTGGTTTTTATAGGTGGCCTTGCCCTATATGCCATATTTCTACATTGCAGCGAGAAAGGTAAGTCTGTCCTTGGTAGAAACTGGTCAAATGATCTGTTCCTTCTACTGGGTGGGTTTCAGAACTGATATGGGTAAATTAGGGGTGGATCTTACTAATGGAAAATACATTAATTCTGATCCTAATTTAGGGTTGTGATCGAGAAGTTTCATCTTTTCTATCCAAGAAGTTTCAGGGTAAAATTGCAAAGTTAGAGAATGTGCCCAAAGAAGATCTGGACTTGGTAAGTACCCCAGGCTTTTTAGAAGCAGATGAGACAGACAGTATTGGATGAGTAGAAGCTCGGGTCATTTACTGGGTTGTGGGACAGCCTGGAGGATGAGGGATGGTAGTTGCTCCCAAAGCTATCTTTTTTTTTTTTTTTTGGTTTTTCAAGACAGGGTTTCTCTGTATAGCTCTGGCTGTCCTGGAACTCAGAAATCCGCCTGCCTCTGCCTCCCAAATGCTGGTATTAAAGGTGCGCCACCATGCCCGTGTCCAAAGCTATCTTTAAAAAACTTTGGTAGTATTACAGGTACCACATGCAAAAGTAAGCTAGGTGCTTTGACTTGTATGTGTTTACTTAACAGTCCTTTTTTTCTTTTTTAAATTTATTTATTTTATTTATTTGAGTACACAGTCACTGTCTTCAGACACACCAGAAGAGGGCATCAGATCTCATTACAGATGGTTGTGACCCACCATGTGGTTGCTGGGATTTGAACTCAGGACCTCTAGAAGAGCAGTCAGTGCTCTTAACTTCTGAGCCATCTCTCCAGCCCCTACTTATCAGTCTTTACCCTCCTGTTTCACATTAACCCTTCAGCTTGTCCTTTTACTTTACAGCCAAATCATTTGGTGGGCTTGAAGCGGAGTTACATCAAGCTGTCTTTCCACACTGTGGAGGACCTTGTCAAAGTGAGAAAGGAGATCTCTCCTGCAGTGAGGAAGAACCGAGAGCAGGACCATGCTAGTGATGAGTATACAACAATGCTCTCCAGGTAACTTTCCTTCTCAAGAGCAAAGTGGCAGTTACTCCAGAATAACAAGCTAATGGAGGCAGGAACTCTTCAGAGAGACTCTCTGGATGCTTGGCATGTGTAAATAAACACTGGCTTCCCAAGATTGTGTTCTGTTTTGTGCTTGAGCCCCTGTTACATAGGAGAGAGGCTTGTGGCTCTAAAATTGTGTTGCTATAGCAATGAGAATATTTTACAGTGCTCCCTCCACCACGTTAACACAGTCTACAAATTGTATCAAATGTTTTGTCTCATCGATGTCTTCAGAAAACCTGGAGTGTACAAAGAAACTTAAGTG
The DNA here is from genome assembly GCA_902729485.2 of Mus minutoides. Lineage (NCBI taxonomy): Eukaryota > Metazoa > Chordata > Mammalia > Rodentia > Muridae > Mus > Mus minutoides. The sequence goes on from LR749489.1 coordinate 2,934,430, forward strand.
CAGAACACCAAGTACTGTTGTTAACTATTTAGGCACATTAATAACAGAAAAGCAAGCTAAGAACAAAACAAGTCTTGGGTAACTAAGTTTACATGATTTCAGAAACACTGATCACAATCTTCTGATAAAGAATTAATTTTAGAACCAGGTGCATAGCACATGATACTTTGATCCCAGCGCTCGGGAGACAGGCAGACAAATCTCTGAATTTGAAGTCAGCTAGGCTATGTAGAGAGACTCTGATTCAAAAAGAAAGCAGGGATGGGGGCAGGTTTTGAATCTCCAGAACCCACATAAAGCTAATGTCTATGTAATCCCAGTGTTTCTATGGTGAGATTAGAGGCAGAGACAAGAGAATTCCTAGACACTCACAATGCAGAGACCTTATCTCAGTAAGACGTAAGGCAAGGACCAGCACCCAATGTTGGGCTCTTATCTCCTACATGTCCACTGTGGCATACACACACACTAATAAAATACATCAAAATCAATTCGAGACTTAGGACACTTCCTCAGTCTGTCCCGACTCCAGTCATCTCTATTTTTCAGAATATTTTAAGATGCAGTTAGTGACTGAACCATAGTGGCCTGTAAGTTATCTGATGACTGCTATTTTTTTCTTTTAATTTAGAATAATTTATTTTATAGGTGTGAATATTTTTTTATTTTATTTTATTTTTGAGACAGGGTTTCTCTGTAGCCCTGGCTGTCATGGAACTCACTCTGTAGGCCACGCTGGCCTCGAACTCAGAAATCCTCCTGCTTCTGCCTCCGAAGTGCTGGGATTAAAGGCGTGCACCACCACTGCTTGGCAGGCCACATTTGTTAACTGCAACTCTCCACAGTCTCTGTGGTACCAACTCTACTCTTTCACCCTCGAATGGAGCAACTTGCTAGTAGAGAGGATGCGTTGGAAATAGCCACACTGAGGTCTTCCTAACTATTGTGCAAAATCTAACTTATGTAAAATGTACACATCTCCAGCAGACCTGAATTTTCTTTTTTCTGCAACCTGTTGCTCATGTCGGGTGGTGATCCAAGGCCGTTTCTTGAGAGAGGACCCTGGTCCTTACAGCTTCCTCAGCTGCCTTTGTGTTCACTCAGTTTGGACTCTAGTCTTCACTCCCCAGTTCCTTGCAGATCATAATTGAGTTAGTGACTTTCTGTGCTTATTTACCAGTATTCTGCAAGGTGGCAGTATAATTACTGATGAGGAAGAAACCTCTAAGAAGATAGCTGACCAATTGGACAACATAGTGGACATGCGGGAGTATGATGTTCCCTACCACATTCGCCTCTCCATTGACCTCAAAATCCACGTGGTAAGGGGAAGGTGGCTGTTGTTCGAGTTAAGTTCCTAAGAACCAAGGGGAGCTATGGATAAATCTGCACAAAAATTGATTTTGCTGGAGCCAGCAAGATGAGTTGGTGGATTAAGGCTGCCAAGTCTAATGACCTGAGTTTGATCCCCAGGACCTGCGGTAGTGGAAAGAGAACCAACTCCTACAGTTTGTTCACTGACTTACAGTGTGCATACACACACACACACACACAGTAAATGTAATTAAAACATTTTTGTTAGAGAGAGACATTTCTAGATGGAGAACTCTTTAGTTAATTTGTACTTCGTTATCCTTCAGGCCCACTGGTACAATGTTAGATTTCAAGGAAATGCTTTTCCTGTGGAAATTGCCCGCCGAGATGATCTTGTTGAACGACCTGTAAGTGTTTACAGCCTTAAACTATATTTCTCCTTTAAAGACTTTATGAAAAGAATTGGAGAGTAGGTTTTTTTTTCACCAGTCTTTAACCTAAAAACATATTTTTGCACTTGTGTGTTAGCCACAAATATTAGTATTTGAATTAAGCTGGATTTGAACCCTTGAGCTTTTGGTTAGGTAGTTGATAGCCAAATGACTGATGAGAAGTAGATTTGTAAGTAAAGATTCTAGTTCAGGTATCACTTTTAGTCCTCAGGAAAATCTTTGTCTTCAGTTTTCTTGTTTCCAAGATGAAGATGTTGTCCTGGTCACAGTCCCTTGCTAGTGTTGTCGTAATGTTCAAGTGAGATAGTGCATGCTACGGAGCTTTGGGACCGAGGTGGTCTGACCAGTAGCTTCATTCCTTGTGTGTTTCTGTTTTCATACCCCAAAAAGCCCACCGTGGGTCTTGTTACTGTTTTGAGATATGTATGGTTATTTTGTTTGTGGTGCTGGTGATTGAACCTAGGGCTGAATGTGGGTGTCCAAAGGATGCATCCAGACCTGAATTCACGGTACGTTTTGTCCTTTTAGGACCCTGTGGTTTTGGCGTTTGACATCGAGACGACCAAACTGCCTCTCAAATTCCCTGATGCTGAGACAGATCAGATCATGATGATCTCCTATATGATTGATGGCCAGGTGGACAGAATCTCTTTTTGGGAAACTTAAAATGTTTTTGTGGGGTTTTGCTATTGTTTTTGAGGCAGGGTCTCACCTGTGGCTCAGCTTGGCCTCATACTTTGGTGGTTCTCCTGCCTCAGCCTTCTGGGTGCTAGGATTATAGGCAGATCACCTTTATGTTTTTGTGGAGTTCTTTGAAATTATTTTCTTGAGAGGCTTGTGGGTGGGTTGGGAGTCTATGTCTCAGCTTTTTTGTGGCTGACTTGCATTGTCTGCTCATGAACTTTACCAGGGCTACCTCATCACTAACAGGGAGATTGTTTCAGAAGATATTGAAGATTTTGAGTTCACCCCTAAGCCAGAATATGAAGGGCCCTTTTGTGTCTTCAATGAACCCGACGAGGTAAAGAAACTTCTATAGAAACTGCCTGGTGTTGGTATAAGGCAGCAGGTACAAGCTGATTCTTAGACTCGGGTGCTTGTTGCTCGGCTTCCTCTTCCATGGCCAAGGCTAGAGCAGGTCCTGGGCATCTGGGCTGACAGAGGCTGCTGCTTCTAAGATTGGGGAAGTCCTGGCAAGTTGCTGAAAGCAGAGAAAAGGTTCCACTGACTTCTGTGGTTTGTTGAGCTCAGGTCCATCTGATCCAGAGATGGTTTGAGCATATCCAGGAGACCAAACCTACCATTATGGTCACCTACAATGGGGATTTTTTTGACTGGTGAGTCTAGCTTCCTGTTGTGGGTAATTGTGTCAGGGAAGGGTGGGAGAGGAGCAGCTCTGCCTGCTGGTGTCGGTGGTTTTCTCATTTTCACAGAGAAGAGCGTGTGACCAGTGTCTCCTGGGAGCAGTCTGCCTACACACAAGGAGGACCAAAGGAAGAACTGGCAGCTTATTTATCCCCATTGCCTGTCTCTTTTGTTGTTAGGCCATTTGTGGAGGCTAGGGCAGCAATTCATGGCCTCAGCATGTACCAGGAGATAGGCTTCCAGAAGGATAGCCAGGGGGAATATAAGGCACCACAGTGCATCCACATGGACTGCCTCAGGTATGTATACCCCACATGGTAGGCAGCTCATGACTGTGATCCCATCAGTGATATGAAAGGCTTCTTGTACAGATCATTGACACATCTATTGTGATTGGCCTCCAAGAAACGGCTTTGGGTCATAGAGATTTGCTGTCTGCTTGTTGCTAGTCTTCCATTAAGTCAACAAGAATGTTAAACAATAATAGCCTATAAGGTGGAAAACCTTGGCTAAAAGAAAAGCAAGGTTCTGATGCTTGCACAGATAAAGTCAGATGACGCTGGTCCCACAGGCTACATGGTTTCAAGATGAGCTCAGTATACTTCATGCTGACTGAAAGCAAGTAGACATCCCAGGTATTGAAGTCATGGTCTTTGAAGATAGGTCCATGTAGGTAGGAAGAGAGGTATGAACACACAAATGCAAAGAGCTACCTGAAGAGGGAGGCATCTGACCTGGGCCAAGACATGAGTGCCATCAGCCTCTGAGGTTGTCTAAGGTTGGCTGTTGCTTGGGTTAGAGCAATGCCAAGAGGTTGGGACTGAAAGATCAACACTCAGGTTTGCTAGTGCAGGCTGGGGCCTTAAGGATGGATATGTTCCTAAAGTCTCTGTGCTCAGTTGACTTGGAATGAGAAAGAATAAATTTAAGGTAAGAGAGGAATCCGTTGCAGTCATGCTGATGTGGAAGTCTTTGTGCACTTAGAGAAGCCCAAGACTAGATGGTGTCACCGAGAGTCATAGGGTTGATCAATGTTCTAACAGATGGGGAACTAGCAAGGTTAGAAGTGTAATGAGAGAAGGCCTGAAAATCTGCAGAGGAAGGGGCCGCAGAGAAGTTGCAGAGAGTGGACAGCTGCTAGGACAGGTTGTGGGAGATAGGAACTAGATGTGGCCACCGGGCAGTGCAGTCCCTAGCTGTTACATGAATGCTGGGGCTCTGAACTCAGGGCCTTATGCTTGTATGGCAAGTGCTTGTATTTACCCCCTGAGCCATCTTCCGAGCCCTAGAGAACATCTTCTAAAGGGGGTGCTGTTAAGAGAGCTCATACTGAAAGGACAATGTAAGAAGAAAGATGGACAGGTAGTTTTTGCAATAAGGTTTGAGGGGCACAGAGAGACCTAGGGATTCTTGCTGTGTTCCCTTTTTATTTCTCTATAACAAGAGGCTGTGTTCTCTCCTGAAAGTGAAGGATGAGGCAAGGGTACACAGGATCCCCTGATACTTACATGTACTTTGTGAGTGCACCTGAGAGTCAAGTGGAGGGTCAAGCAGCATTGGTTCCTTGAATGTCTCCAAACCTACATTTTTCTGTTATGTCTGGCTTTGCCAGCCTTTGTGTTACCATCATCTCTAGAATCTGTCCTTTTTCCAGGTGGGTGAAGAGGGACAGTTACCTTCCTGTGGGCAGTCATAATCTCAAGGCAGCTGCCAAGGCCAAACTTGGCTATGACCCTGTAGAGCTGGACCCTGAGGACATGTGTCGTATGGCCACTGAACAGCCCCAGGCACGTAAGCCCATTCACTCTCCTATGTATTCCTGAAGTCATAGACATTCTGATTAGAGAGGCTAGGTTACCTGTAATATGGGTACTAGTTTTTCCTTCCTGCTTAGCCTTGCCTTTTTCCTCAACTTTACTTTATTTCATGAATTTCCTTGGATCCTTGGTTTTTATGGTCTTGCTCTCTGATGTTCTCCCCAGACTCTGGCCACTTACTCAGTGTCAGATGCTGTGGCTACTTACTACCTGTACATGAAATACGTCCATCCCTTCATATTCGCCCTGTGCACCATTATTCCTATGGAACCTGATGAGGTGAGTGCGCTGAGGCTTGAGGTGGAATGATTCTGGAGACAGCTAGTGAACTCTTACGGGTGGCATCACTGGAGTCTGTGGCACCAATATGAGAATAGCCACAGAAAGCAGGGCCTTCTGTTGTTACTGGTTGCACAACTTTCCTTTCACATTACAGTCAAGGTTCGATGACTTTATGGTGGTCGTGGACTTTGCCTAGGAGTCAGGGCTTTTGACATAATTTGGGATAGGCATACACAGCTGCATGCTGCATCTTCCCTGCAGGTGCTGCGGAAGGGCTCTGGGACATTGTGTGAAGCCTTGCTGATGGTGCAAGCTTTCCATGCCAACATTGTCTTCCCCAATAAGCAAGAGCAGGAGTTCAACAAGCTGACAGATGATGGTCACGTGCTAGATGCTGAGACCTACGTTGGGGGCCATGTGGAGGCATTAGAGTCTGGTGTCTTCCGAAGCGATATCCCCTGCCGGTTTAGGATGGTATATCTCCTTCTTAGGTCTTCTGGGATTCTGCTTCTTCCTGTACTTGTGCTGTTGCAAAACCCAAGAAGCCATGGCCTGAACAATCTTTCTTCATCTCTCCCATAGGCCACTTCTGTCAGTGGCGATTTCTCGGGCTCAGTACTACTCCCATACCCCTTACATAAGATGAGCTTCCATTCACAGCTTTCTAAGACACAGTATACTTGCAGAGCATTCCCAGGCACCTCCTGCCATGTGATACACTGGCAGGAAATTGAAAGCTCTGTCTGACCTGTGCCCTGTGGTGTCTTATCCTAGAATCCTGCAGCCTTTGATTTCCTGCTGCAACGAGTTGAGAAGACTATGCGCCACGCCATTGAAGAAGAAGAGAAGGTGCCTGTGGAACAAGCCACCAACTTTGAAGAGGTAGACATCTAGGAAGCAGGGATTGGCCTACATTTGGCGCTGCTCTTTCTTACATAGCCAAAACATCTCAGGCTCTTGATGTGATTCTCGTCTGACTCCTTCTGGACTTACCACTCTATCTTCATTATCTTTATTGTACCTCATTCTTTTGGGTTTTGGTTCTTGTTTTTGTTTTTTGTTTTTTTCAAGACATGATTTCTCGACTGGCTGGGCGGTGTTGGTGCACGCCTTTAATCCCAGCACTTGGGAGGCAGAGGCAGGTGGATTTCTGAATTCGAGGCCAGCCTGGTCTACAAAGTGAGTTCCAGGACAGCCAGAGCTATACAGAGAAACCCTGTCTCGAAAAACAAAAAGAGAAGAAAAAAAAAAAAGACATGATTTCTCTGTGTAGCCCTACCTATTCTAGAACTCACTCTAGATGTTGACCAGGCTGGCCTTGAACTCAGAGCTCAAACTGCCTCTGCCTCCCTAGTGCTCGGATTAAAGGGGTCACCACCACCACTCAGTGCACCAACGTCCCTTTGTTTTTCCCTTCTCTGTAGGTGTGTGAGCAGATTAAGACCAAGCTCACCTCCCTAAAAGATGTTCCTAACAGAATTGAATGTCCTTTAATCTACCATCTAGATGTGGGGGCCATGTATCCTAACATAATTCTTACCAACCGCCTACAGGTAAAACCTCCCTTTTCATATCATAGTCACCTCTCTTTGCAGACCCAAGTTGATTTCTAACCCTCCCCTCCCTTCATAGCCTTCTGCCATAGTGGATGAGGCCACCTGTGCTGCCTGTGACTTCAATAAGCCTGGAGCAAGTTGTCAGAGGAAGATGGCCTGGCAGTGGAGGGGAGAATTCAGTGAGTGTCAGGCCCTAAAGGGTGCTCAGCAGGTCAGGACAGACCTAAACTCTGATCTTGAAACCTGTCTCATCACTTCTTTCCAGTGCCAGCCAGTCGCAGTGAATACCATCGGATTCAGCATCAGCTGGAGTCGGAGAAGTTTCCCCCTTTGTTCCCAGAGGGGCCAGCACGGGCCTTTCACGAGCTGTCCCGTGAAGAACAGGCTAAATACGAGAAGAGGAGGCTGGCAGGTGAGCACCTGGCAAGCCACAGCCTGATAAACAGTGGCTTATCCTTTGATCAGAGGTGTGGGCACATTGCAGTTCCAGGGCAGTAGGAGTTTAGATTTAAATTTTGTTCTTTCTGTGTGGGTTCCTTTATTTCTCCTTTACAAAGCTCAGGAAGTAGCCTTTTGTCACAGCCTTCATATCAAGTACCTAGTCCTTCAGGACTGTTCTCTTTTACAATGATAATTAGCAGTGTCTGGGTTTTCCGTTCCTTTATGTTACCTCAGCATCTCTGTGTCCCAGCTTGCTCTTTTGTTATCTGGAAGGTCTTAGCTACCAGTCCCAACACTCTGAATTGTCTTAGATTATTGCCGGAAAGCCTATAAGAAGATCCATATGACCAAGGTAGAAGAACGTCTAACTACCATATGCCAGCGGGAAAACTCATTTTATGTGGACACAGTGCGGGCCTTCAGAGACAGGCGCTATGAGTTCAAAGGACTACACAAGGTAGGTGAAAATAAACTGATGTCTGAAGTGAGAGGGTCTTGGTTTGGCTCTGTGGAAACACCTTGGTCTGTAGGTTGTGGGTTTCCATATGCATCCTGTGAGCTGCCATATGCATTTGGATAATAAATGCACTGTAGTCTATAAACTTAAAGGATTAATGGCCAGAGAGGAAGTAGATTGTTTGGCATGGCCTGAGCCCTTGGAACTATGCTAAGTAATTGTTTCAGAAATAATTATGTAGAGCTGCACCTACAAAAGACACAATGGCCATGAATTGTAATGCTTTCCCAATACAAGCAGGAAAGTAGTTCGTACAGACCCTAAGGCCACCATACACACTGGATTTAACCCTGTGGTTTGCTAACCTCTGATTTAAAAGAATTGGGGAAGTGACTTCTTTTTTTTCTTTCTCTTTCTCTCTCTCTCTCTCTTTTTTTTTTTTTTTTTTTTTTTTTTTTTTTTTTTTTTTTTTTTTTTTTTTTTTTTTTTTTTTTTTTTTTTTTTTTTTTTTTTTTTTTTTTTTTTTTTTTTTTTTTTTTTTTTTTTGGTTTTTTTGTTGTTGTTGTTGTTGTTGTTGTTGGGTTTTTTTTGGTTTTTCGAGACAGGGTTTCTCTGTATAACCCTGGCTGTCTTGGAACTCACTTTGTAGACCAGGTTGGCCTTGAACTCAGAAATCCACCTGCCTCTGCCTCCCGAGTGCTGGGATTAAAGGCGTGTGCCACCACACCCGGCTCTCTTTCTCTCTTTTAAAATTTCATTATTATTATATCTGTATGGGTGTTTAGCCTGAATGTATGTTTATGTGTCCATGTGTGCTCATTATCTGTGGAGATGAGAAGAGGGTGTCAGATCCTCTGGAACTGGATGTACAGACCTTTGTGAGCCACCCTGTAGGTGCTGGGAATCAAACCTGTGTACTATGGAAGAGCAGCCATCTCTAGCCCCACAGGAAATGTTTTCATGTACATATTTTATCTCCTGGTATAGAACTTATCCCCTTGTATAGAGATTTATATGGTTTCTTCTGTTTTATAAGAAATAAAGTTTTATGTTTTATCAGCTAGTTTATATTCTGGGAGCACGTCCCTTGAGGCTAGTTTTGGTGGAATCCCCACTTGTAGTTCTGATCCCCTTGCACTGCTCGGTTCTGATACACAGTCCTCATCGCTCTGCTCACTATTATTGGTTCTCCTTTTATAGTGGTAAAGTGTCGTATCATGAAGTTTAACATTTATATGTGTATTGTGGGTGGCATCTGTTATGTAACTATTACTGCTTTCTTCAAAGACTTTTATTTTCCATACTTTTCAGACTTTGATTGCTCTGACAAAGTGCTTAACATCACTTAAGATTTGTTTTGTCTTTTAGTTTCATAGATCTCAGCCAATAGTTGTCTGGCTTTGTTTCTTTTATGTTGTTTTGCATTGTTTTTGAGACAGGGTTTCTCTGGGTAGCCCTGGCTATCCTAGAATTAGCTCTGTAAACCAGGCTGGCGTCAGAGATCTGCCTACCTCTGCCTTGAAAGTGCTGGGATTAAAGACCTGTGCTGGCTTTGTTTTTAAATCAAGATGACAATATTGATGGAAGGCCTGGTAGACTAGAAGTACTTGTTTTTGTTTTTTTTTTGTTTTTGTTTTTGTTTTGGTTTTTCGAGACAGGGTTTCTCTGTCTAGCCCTGGCTGCCCTGGAACTCACTTTGTAGACCAGGCTGGCCTCGAACTCAGAAATCCGCCTGCCTCTGCCTCCCGAGTGCTGGGATTAAAGGCGTGCGCCACCACGCCCGGCTAGAAGTACTTGTTTTATGGGGGATAAATGACATGTGGAATAAAGGAGATGTGCTAAGGTATTAACAGGTGGTCAGTCTAAAGAGGGCATGGTCTTCAGTTTCCTTTTTCAAGATCTCTGGATTTCAATTTTTTTTAATTTATATATTTATTTTATTTGTATGAGTACACTGTAGCTGTCTTCACACACACCAGAAGAGGCCATCAGATCTCATTACAGATGCTTGTGAGCCACCATGTGTTTGCTGGGATTTGAACTCAGGACCTCCAAAAGAGCAGTCAGTGCTCTTAACCGCTGAGCCATCGCTCGAGCCCTTGAAAGTTGTTCTTTTCTTTTTTGTTTTATGTTGTTTTTTAATGTGTTTGAATGTTTTGCATGCATGTATGTATGTGTACCTGATGCCCATGTATATCAGAAGAGGGCACCAGATCCCCTAGAACTAGAGTTACAGATAGTTGTGAACCATAATGTGTGTACTGGAAAACAAACTTGGGTCCTCTGAAAGATGACACTGAGTCATCTCTCTGGCCCCAAATTTGAAAGTTTGTTTTTTTGTTTTGTTTTGTTTTTAAGATGTATTTATTATTATGTCTAAGTACACTGTAGCTGTCTTCAGATGCACTGGAAAAGGGTGTCAGATCTCATTATGGATGGTTGTGAGTCACCATGTGGTTGCTGGGATTTGAACTCAGGGCCTTTGGAAGAGCAGTCGGTGGGTGCTCTTAACCACTGAGCCATCTCTCCAGCCCCCTGAAAGTTTTTAATATTGAAAATTTATGCTTGTTGATTTTTGTGGACTGAAATTGGAGAAGCTTTAAGGTACTAAGGCTCCGCAGTGTACTTCCAGGTGTGGAAGAAGAAGCTCTCAGCAGCTGTAGAGATGGGTGATGCCTCAGAGGTGAAGCGTTGCAAGAACATGGAGATCCTTTATGATTCACTGCAGCTGGCTCACAAGTGCATCCTGAACTCCTTTTACGGCTATGTCATGCGCAAAGGGTACGGGCCACAGGGAGGGAATGAACAGGGAGGGAATGAGCAGGATGTGACAGCAAAAAAGCAAGAAGTTGGGGTGTGGGGACAGCAGTTCAGTTATTGATGGAGCAAACAGATGATGTGTATGAATGGGGATGTTCTTCTTGCTCACAAAATGTGGGTGACGTGGGTTTAATTGGGTCTGGGTCCATGAGAGTAGGCTTCACATTGGCTCAAAGGTCTAGGTGTTGAAAAAGATAACTATTTTCTACTAGCACAGTATGCTGGAGATAGGATTTGGTTATTTTGACGTTTATATCACTGTATCCTCACTGCAGTAGAAAGGGATTTTAAGTGTTTAATAACATCCGTTTATTTAAAGGGTGGGCAGAGGAATGATCAGTGAACAGCATAGAACTTCACTGATGGGCTGAGGTCTGACAGTCAATGTAGGGACTGTTCTAAAAAGAGAGAATAGGACATGGTTTGAGTGGTGTGGCCAGTAGGGCCTAGGCTCTCTTCCTTGGACAAAGCCAGTTAGGTTCTCTAGGGAAACATGAGTAGAATGAATGTTCAGAAACATAAGAGAAAGGAATACTTTCAACCTGTAGCTCCTTAGAAAAGGAAAGAAAACTGACTGGAGTTGATTGTGAGGAGATCGTATTTGATTGTGTTTATATGTTGAGGATTTTAAAAATTGGATATGGGTGTAGGCACACGCATACTATAGTATAGTGTTGATGCAGAGGTCAGAGGACAACTTTCCAAAGTCAATCCTCTCCTACCATGTGAGTACATCATGTCTAACTCAGATCATAAATCTTGGTAACAGTGCATCTACTCACTAAGCCATTTTACTGCCCTATTTGTTGATTTTTAATGAGAGTTTATGTGCTAAATGCTGCTGGGTCAGAATGAAGAGGGGACAGGGAAGAGGTCTAAGCCCAGAGAATGAGGTGGATGGCAGGGTGACCTGGCAGGAAGCTGAGAACAGCTGTCTGGATATGCACTTTAAGAGTTTCTGGAAGCCGGGCGTGGTGGCGCATGCCTTTAATCCCAGCACTTGGGAGGCAGAGGCAGGTGGATTTCTGTGTTCAAGGCCAGCCTGGTCTACAGAATGAGTTCCAGGGCAGCCAGGGCTACACAGAGAAACCCTGTCTCGAAAAACAAAAACAACAACAACAACAAAAAAAAAGAGTTTCTAGAAGTAGGTGGTGAGGGTAGGATTTGGGAAGAGCTATGACAAGAATGCAGAAGCCATGGGATAGAGTAGAGTGGGATTGAGAGTCCTAAGACTCTGGAACTGTGAACTGATAGGTGAGCCACACTGTCTCCCCTAGGACAAAGCCAAATTCCACCTTAGTTCTGTCCTGCTTTAAATAGGTTTGACTGCTTCTGTAATCTCTCCTGGGGATCTCTTCCTTCCTTTGATTCCCCGTGGAGGGAGCCTCCTGTCAGTCCTGTCCATCATAGACTGTCCTTTCCAGAGCTCGCTGGTATTCCATGGAGATGGCTGGTATCGTCTGCTTTACAGGAGCCAACATCATCACCCAAGCAAGGGAGCTGATTGAGCAGATTGGGTGAGTGTGGCCTGGGGTTGGCTGCAAGGCTTGCACCACGGGGGCACAGGAGGATCAGTGATAAGAAGTTGGAAAGACTGAGAAGACAGAAGTGGGTTTGATATTATCATATTTGAGGTATTTAACACCTGGCTTCTAAGGACTTAGGGCCATTTCCCTGTATCCATGAATTCTATTCCTTTCTTTGAAGGAGGCCTTTAGAATTGGACACAGACGGAATATGGTGCGTTCTACCCAATAGCTTTCCTGAAAATTTTGTCATCAAGACAACCAATGCGAAGAAACCCAAACTGACCATCTCCTATCCTGGTGCCATGTTGAACATCATGGTCAAGGTGAGTGGGCCTGCAGCAAGTAAACACATATAATTCTGACCTCTGGCCTGTCCCCAGTGTGGATGTTGGGAGAAATCTCAGTTCTTGATATCTTTGGCCCCTACAAAAAACACCCATTTGTAACATTCTTTTACTTAATTTCCTCAGCTGTCATGGTAAGACTGTTAGATTCAGCTTGCAAAGAAAGTTTCTTTCACTTTCACCGAACCATACTTTTGCTATTACTTTTATTTCAAAGCAGTTGTAAACTTATACAAAAGTCTCAAAGAGTACTATAGAAGAGTGGAGCTATGACTTGGTAAAGTGCCTGTCATACAAACATGGGAACTGGAGTTGGGATGCCGTAGTACCTTTGTAAAATCCTGACATAGCAGCATACACTTTGTTCCAGTGCTGTGTCGGGGACCTAGAAAGGTAAATGCCTGGGCCTCATTGGCCAGCAACCCTAACCAAATTGATGAGCTTCAGGTTCAATGGGAAACCCCGGTTTAAAAAACAAAGTGAGAGCCAGGTATGGTGGCGCATGCCTTTAATCCCAGCACTTGAGAGGCAGAGGCAGGCGGAGTTTGAGGCCAGCCTGGTCTACAGAGTGAGTTCCAGGACAACAGCCAGGGCTACACAGAGAAACCCTGTCTTGAAAACAATAAGAAAGAAAGAGAGAAAGAGAGAAAAGGAAAGGAAAGGAAAGGAAAGGAAAGGAAAGGAAAGGAAAGGAAAGGAAAGGAAAGGAAAGGAAAAAGTGAGGAAGAGTTGAGGCAAGCATCCAGTGTTAACCTGGCCTCTACATGCACATATACCACATACAAATACTGCAGAAAACTGTTTTATACCTTTCAGGCTGCTTATCTGATGTTAGCGTTGCCTGAAGCATGCAGTCATCAAAATGAAGAAATGCATGTTGACATACCCTGTAACTAAGTTACATATTATTTGGAGTCCCCAGTTTCCAGGTGCCCATACTATGTCCTCTTTACCCTGGATAGTGCCTTGGCCTTTGCTGGTCTGAAGTTTTGTTTTCTGCTGTCAATTTGGAAATCTCATTATAAGGCTGTTGTAGCCATAAGCTTTTATATCCAGCTTCTTTGTTCCCAGAATAATGACTCTGAGACTTAGTTATTTATAAATAGATGCCTAGGCCATAGCCTTGGCTTATTTCCTTAATAGCTTGAAACTTATCTAACCCCTTTATTTTAGTCTATGTCTGCCACGTGGCTAGTTACGTCTCCTTAGTTCCATTTGTCTGTCTCCTCCCAGTCCAGGAAGACATCTCCCACTCTTTTTTTTTTTTTTTTTTTTTTTTTTTTGACATCTCCCACTCTTGACTCCCCCAGAATCTCCCTCTCTTTGCCAGGTGTCCCACCTTCTAATCCTGCTTCATTGGCCATCAGCTTTTTATTGATAGGTGATGGTTCCACAGAGATTCTCTCTACAGACTGTTATTTGAGACTCCTTTGAGGAACATCATGGGAGTAATACCTGATCATCACTCCCTCATCTTTGGAGATATTGGCTCCATCACCAGGTCGCCCGTATGAGCCAGGTGTCTCCACAGGGAGGTTCCCCACGTTTCTGGCCACAGGACCTATAATGTTTCCTTTTTTAGACCTTGTGTTTGGAGTATTTTCTTACTTTTTATTTTAAGTATAAGATACTCCAGCTTTATCTTTATCTTGTATTTTCCCTGTCTTAGCCCTGGAATGAAACATTTCTTCTAGGACTCTCTCTCTCTTCTACTAAAACCCTGGCAACTCTTCATGTGTTTTTGTGCTCTTTTTTTCCTTTCCCAGGTCATATATGTGGAGACATAGACTGCAACCCCAGACACTGTTAATTGCACTTAAGTCTCAGTGTGTTGCTGTCAGAACCCTCTCCTAGTCTGCTATCCATTTTGTCCATTGTCTGGTAGAGTTTATTTGCTGACCCATCCACTCCCTGAGGAGAGGAGGTGGGTCCTGGGCATGAGCCCATAGGAGTGAGGTTACCTTTCCTGTTATTGATTCTTAGGAAGGCTTTACCAACCACCAGTACCAGGAGCTAACAGAGCCTTCGTCTCTCACCTATGTTACCCGCTCTGAGAACAGCATCTTTTTTGAAGTCGATGGACCATACCTTGCTATGATCCTTCCAGCCTCCAAAGAAGAAGGCAAGAAGCTGAAGAAGAGGTAGGACTCCCAGAGCCTTGTGTTTTGGAAAGGAAATGCAGTAGATGGACAAACTAAAGACTCAGGAAAGAAAATAAACCTGGAGCCAAAGTGAGGAGCAGTGGTCCCTCTGCATTCAGTTTGCTAAAGCATCAACCTAAGGGGATTGGTAGGGGTTGCTGCTTGCTGCCTCAGAATGACCACAGGGTCAGGCAGTGAAGCAAATAGGCAGAAGGAGACAGAAAGCTCCCAGCACCTGAGGTTCATTTCTCTGGTGTTTCCCTTGCTTTTCAGATATGCTGTGTTCAATGAAGATGGTTCCTTGGCTGAACTGAAAGGTTTTGAGGTGAAACGCCGAGGGGAGTTGCAGCTGATTAAAATCTTCCAGTCCTCAGTTTTTGAGGCCTTCCTCAAGGGCAGCACACTGGAGGAGGTATATGGCTCTGTGGCCAAAGTGGCTGACTACTGGCTAGATGTGCTCTATAGCAAGGTAAGACTCCACCTGCCTCCTCAGCTGATTCTCAGGAGTGAGGATCTTTCAAGGAACTAGACTTGTATAGTAGGGTCCTGGAGAATCAGATAACAGATGAGCCTGGATCAGTTGCTGAACCCTAGCTTCCTTAGCTCTGGTACCCTAAAATTCCCTAGCTTTTAGAGTGCCAGCATGAGGAGTCATCAGAGGAGAACTTAACAATTATCAAATCACTTTTGATTTTTGAAGTCTTTGGGTTTTTTTTTAATTGTTTATTTTATGTGCATTTATTTATTTAGACTGTATGTATCTGTATACACTGTGTGTGTCTGCTGCCCTCAGAGGCCAGAGGTCAGCATCAGATCCTCTGGAAATAGAATTACAAGGCAGTTGTAAGCTGCTGTGTAGGTTCTAGGAACTGAACTCAGGTCTTTTATTTATATATATATATATATATATATACACACACACACACACATTTTATATATATAAAATGTGTGTGTGTGTGTGTGTGTGTACATGCATGTGTGGAAGTTAGAGGACAACTAACTTATGGAAGTCAGTTCTTTCCTTCCATTATCTGTGTGCTGGAAATTGAACTAACACGTCTTCAGACTTGGTGGCAAGCAAGTACCTTTACCTGCTGAGCCATCTTGCTGGCCCTGGTTTTATTAAGTCTTTTAATATGCACAATTTTGTTCTGTTTTTGTTTTTGAGATAGGAGTCTTACTGTGTCACCCTGGTTGTCCTGGAATTTGTCTATAAACTAGGCTAACTTTAAAATCATAGAGATGACTTAACTCTTCCTCCTGAATGCTAGGAATAAAAGTACATGCCATGACGCCCAGCTGCACACATCATTTTTATAATTTATCTTGAGCATTACCAAAGAAAGAGAAGAAGGGAGTGCCTTTAGCTCTGCCTCGGAATATTTGACTATTTCTGTATTGTTACATGTTTGGGGCCACTTAGCAGTCCGTCTGTCTGCACATTTCCATCTGTGAGGAAGTTTAAGAATCCCATTGTTCGGGGGCTGGTGAGATGGCTCAGCAGGTAAGAGCAACCGACTGCTCTTCCGAAGGTGATAAGTTCAAATCCCAGCAACCACATGGTGGCTCACAACCATCCATAACGAGATCTGGCGCCCTCTTCTGGAGCGTCTGAAGACAGCTACAGTGTACTTACATATAATAAATAAAATAAATCCAAAAAAAAAAAAAAAAGAATCCCATTGTTCCAGCCAGTGTCATATGAAATTCAGTCCTTTTGGACAGATGTCACCTTATCTTCTGTCTTGGGCTTAATTATTCCCCACACAGTATGCCTTTGGCACTTACTGCTCAAACATATTTCTTGATAAATTTGTGCACAACTTAATAAGATAAAAGATAAGGTTTTGTGTGCCTTTTTTCAAATGTCACTTATTTTGAGGGTAGGAGACACTGGAGTAACACAGTGTACATGTGGAAGTCAGAGAACAGCTTGTAGGAGACGGTCCTCTTCTTACATCATGTGGGTCCTGGAAGATCAAATCCAGGTTCACGTGGGCTAGAGAGATGTCTCAATAGTTAAGAAACCTGGGTTTGAATCCTAGCACCCACGTGGCAGCTCACATTGACTATAATTTTAGTCAAAAGTGATCTAACACCCTTTTCTGATATCCATGGGCACCAGGAACACAGTGATGCACAGACATGCATTCAGACAAAACACGTCCACACAAATATAAATGAAAAAAATAAAGACTCAGCTGTCAGCCTTGGCAGTAGGTACCTTCACCCACTGGGCCATCTTGCCATTGCCCTATTCTATACACACTTTAATCCAGTGCCAGGGCTCTGACAAATGGTGCTAGGGTAGGTTTGTTTTGGTTTTTGTTGGTTTTTTGAGACGGTTTCTCTGTGTAGCCCTGGCTGTCCTGGAACTCACATTGTAGACCAGGCTGGCCTAGAAATCAGAAATCCGCCTGCCTCTGCCTCCCAAGTGCTGGGATTAAAGGCGTGCACCACCACTCCCAGGTAGGGTAGCTTTTTTTTTTTTTTTTTAAGATTTTATTTATTATATGTAAATACACTGTAGCTGTCTTCAGACACTCCAGAAGAGGGCGCCAGATCTTGTTACGGATGGTTGTAAGCCACCATGTGGATGCTGGGATTTGAACTTATCACCTTCGGAAGAGCAGTCAGGTGCTCTTACCTGCTGAGCCATCTCACCAGCCCCCTAGGGTAGCTTTTTTTAAGGGTTTGTTTTGGTTTGGAATTTGTTTTGTTTTTTTTTAAGACTTATTTATTTATTTTATGTATATAAGTATGCCATTGCTCTCTTCGGACTCACCAGAAGAGGGCATCAGACCCCATTACAGATGATTGTGAGCCACCATGTGGTTTCTGGGAATTGAATTCAGGACCTCTAGAAGAGCAGTTGGTACTCTTAATCACTTAGCCATCTCTCCAGCCCCAACCCCCCTCTTTTTTGACATTACTCTGCCCTTTGGAAATCCAAAGCCTGCCTTCAGCTTTCTAGGGAAGAAATAGGTAGGTACAATCCTACAGAATCAAAATGAATATGGCCTTCACCTTCCTGGCATCTGTTGGTTCTTTCTCTAGGCTGCTAATATGCCTGATTCTGAATTGTTTGAGTTGATTTCTGAGAACCGCTCTATGTCCCGGAAGCTAGAAGATTACGGGGAGCAGAAGTCTACATCCATCAGCACAGCAAAGCGCCTGGCTGAGTTCCTGGGAGACCAGATGGTCAAAGATGCTGGACTGAGCTGCCGCTATATCATCTCCCGAAAGCCAGAGGGGTCTCCTGTAACTGAGAGGTAAAGACCTTTTTAAAGAGTTGAGCAGATGGGTGAGTGCCTATAATCCCAGTACTCAAAAGGCTGAGACCAGGAGATTTTGAATTTTAGGTCAACCTGGGCAACTTAAAGAGACTGTGTCCTGAAGGAGTGTTCAAGGTAACAGGTATGATGGTATACACTTGTAAGCCCAGTATTTGGGAAACTAAAACAAAGGTTTCATGAGTTCAGTGTTAGTCTGGACTGTAGTGAGTTTGAGGCCAAACTGGGCAGGGCTACATAGTCTTTTTTGTTTTGTTTTGTTTGTTTGTTTGTTTGTTTGTTTTGGTTTTTCGAGACAGGGTTTCTCTGTATAGCTCTGGCTGTCTTGGAACTCACTCTGTAGACCAGGCTGGCCTTGAACTCAGAAATCCACCTGCCTCTGCTTCCTGAGTGCTGGGATTAAAGGCGTGCGCCACCACTCCCAGCTTACATAGTCATGCTTAAAAAAAAAAAAAAAAAAAAAGCAAAAACTGGCTTTGCAAATCCACACCTGTAGTGCAGCCTCTAGATCCTTATAATAGAGTTTCCATAGAAAGAATGTGGATTTGGTGACTGTTGAAAGAAGGAAGACTGCCTGGTATGGTAGTGAATGCCTTTAAATCTCTACACTTTGGGGGGCTGGTGAGATGGCTCAGCAGGTAAGAGCACCCGACTGCTTTTCCGAAGGTGATAAGTTCAAATCCCAGCAACCACATGGTGGCTCACAACCATCCGTAACAAGATCTGGCTCCCTCTTCTGGAGGACAGCTACAGTGTACTTACATATAATAAAATAAAATAAATCTTTAAAAAAAAAAAAAAAAAAAAAATCTCTACACTTTGGAGGCAGAGACAGATGGAGCTCTGTGAATACAAGGCCAGCTAGTATTACAGGTATGACCCTGTCTTAGAAAGAAAGAGAAAAACTGGCCTCTATCTGATGCATATCAACTCATAGAAAGGCCTTGTAGGGCCCAAGTGGAACCCTGAAAAGGAAGGGTAAGTCTGGAGAACTTTGGTTTGAAGGAAGTCAGCTTCTTTTTCATTGACATAGATATGGATATCTTGGAAGGACAGGATCTGGGCTGCTCATACAACAACTTGATGGTGAGAGTGGCTCTATGAAAAGCTGAGTAGAGTAGTACTCTGGCCTACAAGAGGCTACTTTACATGCCAATAGCACCAACACTTCTCAGTCACCATCACAGATGAGAAGAAAACACGTTTCAACTCGTAGGACGTATCAGATACAGCAGCAGAGGACTCCATCAGATCAGCTTCTGTGCTTGGTGCACAGGAAAGAAAGGGTGCGTCACACTTGGATCACAGAACCTCAAACACAAAGTAATCCCAACAGGAATCTTTTGAACCAGTGTTAGAGGCAGGATAAATCTATGATTCCTTCAGGAATTGAAGGCTACCATGGTACTTCCTAACATAACCTTGATTCTCTCATGGAAAGGTACATCTGACCTCTTACCTAGTAACTAGGCAACTTGTGATTCTGTGACCAGTGGAATAGACAGACAAACATGAGACTTCTCAACCCCAGTCAACAAGGGTTACAGGTTGGACATTTAGCCTCCTAGAAGCTGAGAGGGCATATATGTAAGGGAGGAGGCCACTCATCTATCTACACAAGTGATCCACCCCAGGTGAGATCACAGGTTACATCAGGATCAATAATTGTAATCTCAGCAGTGGTTACATGATAAATATTAATACCCACCTTCCTATAGGGGGGAAAAAAGCAAATATTTTTGTAAGGAAAAATTGCCAGTATCCTGAAGAAATTTGGTCTAAAGTCAATTTGACAGATTCATATAGAGAATAAAATAACAGATTTCAATATATCAATTAAATAAAGAACCCAAAGGAAAGATATGATGGACAAGTAGACCAGCACTTAACCAGGCAGCTGGGACTATGACACCTGAAGAGTCTGCATGTTTTCCACAGTGCACATGTGGAGGTCAGAAGATGTAGGAGTGGATTCTGCTGTGTGAATCCCAGAAAGTGAACATAGGTTGTCTGGTTTAACAGTAAACATCTTTACTTGCTGAGCCATCTTGCCAGTCTTTGTTGGATTTTTAAACTGAGTCTCATGTAATTCAGGCTGGTCTCAAACTCTGTGAAGCCAAGGCTCACCTTGATCTCCTAATCCTCTTGCCTCTACCTCTCAAGTTCTGGGATGAAGGTTTGAGTCATCATGTTTGGTTTATATGGTACTAAAGTTCAGACTCAGGGCATATTAGATGGGCTACAATCCCCAATTCCCACTTGGCACATGTCTCACATAGCTTTACATGCTCATTGTATCATGTTTAGTACCTGTCTTAAAAATAGCATCCTTCTTGGGGCTGGAGAGGTGGCTCAATGGTTAAGAGCACTGACTGCTCTTCTGAAGGTCCTGAGTTCAAATCCCAGCAACCACATGGTGGCTCCCAACCATTCGTAATGAGATCTGACGCCCTCTCCTGGTGTGTCTGAAGACAGCTACAGTGTACTTAGATATAATAAATAAATTAAATATATATATATTAAATATATATATATATATATATATATATATATATATATATATATATATATATTTTTTTTTTTTTTTTTTTTTTTTTTTTTTTTTTTTTTTTTTTTTTTTTTTAAATAGAATCCTTCTTACCGAGTCAAAGGCAGGTGGATCTCTGAGTTCAAGGCCAGCCTGGTCTACAAATCAAGTTCTAGAACAACCATGGCTACACAGAAACCTTGTTTCAAAAATCAAAAAGGAAAAACAAGAAAGAAATAGCATCTTCCAGAAATGGGTGGCTTGTTTTTTGGTGGTAATATATTCTGCAAGAGCCAAGTATGTCTGTAATCTAAAGCTACTAGAGAGGCCTGTTTAGAAAATTTAGCAACATTGTCTCAAAATAGAAATAAGGGGCTGGGAGTGCTTATTTGGAAGGCCCTGAATTCAATCCCTAATACCAGAAAGATGAAGTAATCTTGTTTGTAGATTAGTTGTAGTAGAACACTTACTTAATGTGTACAAAGCCCAGGGTTCAGTCTCCTACACTGCAAAAAGAGATGAAGACATGCTATGTACATGTTGAAAGGGTTGAACTATATCACAGGCACCAAGAGGAGCTTCAGGCAAGATTTTGCCAAGGCAAAAAAGAAAAAAAAAAAGATTTTTGTCAAGGCTGCTGTGTAGGAGATGGGTTTGGCAATGCACACCTGTCATCCTGGCATACAGGAGGCTGAGGCAGGCCAATCTGGACTA
The DNA here is from genome assembly GCA_902729485.2 of Mus minutoides. Lineage (NCBI taxonomy): Eukaryota > Metazoa > Chordata > Mammalia > Rodentia > Muridae > Mus > Mus minutoides. Next base: position 2,955,482 of record LR749489.1, read on the forward strand.
CATAGAGGTTCCAGAATAGTTTAGATCACATCAGAAGACCTTGCCTCAGAAATAATGATGATGATAATAACAATAATAATAACAACAACCCTGCCACCTAGTTTTCTTTGCTTGTGGCTACATCAAAATAAAGACATGCACAAAGGTAATAAATTCCAGAGAAAGGTTGTATTGTCTCTGAAGAGGAACCTGCAGTGTTCCTCTTTATTGTCTTACAGGAAATGACATTTTAGAGCATTGCAACTTGACAGAGCTGAGTATATGAGTACCTGCTGTGCTCTAAATTTATAATATCTCATAATAAAAAACATTTTGTGGCAACTAAAAGTTGCCAGCTACTTTATTGGTAATATGAAGACAAACTCATACCTTAGAAAAGCATTCCATCCCCTGTGTATTTTACCCAGTTAATAATGTTTTAGAAGTGTCTACTGCCCACATGTAAGGATGGTTGTAAACAGCTCTGAACAGTGGCTGTGTACAAAACAAGAAGCTAACACAGGGCGATTGCATTCAACCTCAGCCCTTTTCTTCCTCATTATGTGTACTAGTATGGGATTTCATGATAACACATAACATACTATGATCACATTAACTTGTAGAGACTTCATTATGACACATTCATACATACAGTATACTGTGATCATATTAACTGCCATTGTTTTGTCCTGTCTTGGTTACTTTTATATTGATGTAATAAGATACTGTGACCAGGACAACTGATAAGAGTTTCAGGGTTAGAGTCCGTGATCGCAGAGCAAAAGGGTAGAAGCAGGAACAGCTGAGGCCTTAGCTTACATCTTAATGCCCAAGTAGGATCGGAGAGAGATAACTGGAAATGAAGGAAGTCTTTTGAAACCTCAAAGCCGACCCCCACCAAGGCCACACCTCCTAATCCTTCTCAAATGTTACAACTGGGGACCAGATATTCAAATATGAGTCTATGGGGGCTATTCTCACTCAAACCACCACAGTCCCCAACTCCTGCTCCTTTTCCCAAATAGGCTTTCCTGTGCTTTAAGGTCTTTTTAATCTAGTTGCTGCGTGTCAGAGAAACATGAACTATTTATCTTTCTGTATTATTTCTCTTAACATAATCTTTAGTTCCATCTTCTCTCTTTTTTTTTTTTTTTTGGTTTTTCGAGACAGGGTTTCTCTGTATAGCATAGCCCTGGCTGTCCTGGAACTCACTCTGTAGACCAGGCTGGCCTTGAACTCAGAAATCCGCCTGCCTCTAATTCCATCTTCTTGTAAAGGATATAATTTCAGTTTTCTTTTTTTCTTTTTTTTTTTTTAAAGATTTATTTTATTAATTATATGCAAGTATACTGTAGCTGTCTTCAGACACTCCAGAAGAGGGCGCCAGATCTCGTTATGGATGGTTGTGAGCCACCATGTGGATGCTGGGATTTGAACTTATCACCTTCGGAAGAGCAGTCGGGTGCTCTTACCCACTGAGCCATCTCACCAGCCCCAATTTCAGTTTTCTTTATGACTTAATAAAACAATAATGGCATGAGAATATACTTAACTCCATATAGTTAACTCCATTGTGTATGTATGCCTATGCCATATTTTCTTTTCCCTTTTTTTTTTAATGAAAAAAAATTTAAGATTTGTTTGTGTATTATGTGTACATTGTTCTGCCTGCATCCTTGCACACCAGAAGAGGGCACCAGATCTCATTATAGATGGTTATGAACCACTATATAGATGCTGGGAATTGAACTCAGGAACTCTGGAAGAGCAGCCAGCACTCAACTTCTGAGCCATTGCTGCAGCCCCTGTCATATTTTCTTTATCTATTCATGTATTTCTCTTCCCCCTCTTCCTTCCCCTTCTCCTTATTCTTTGTTCTGTTTTATATTTTTGAGAATGGAACCCAGAGTCTTACTTACATAGGATCAGCAAGTCCTCTACCAGTGAGGCACCTTCCTATCCCCTTCCTAAGTGCTTTAACATGATAAAGTATCTCTCAGTCATTGAATGTTATAAACATCAGATACAAGATGTAAATGTGTACAGAGTCTTTATCCCATGTGCATTTGATAAGAGTTAAAGTGGATTTGCATTGTTTTTATTCTGTTTGTTTTCCTAACCTAGGGCCATTCCACTTGCCATTTTCCAAGCAGAGCCTACCGTGAGGAAACATTTTCTCCGGAAATGGCTAAAGAGTTCATCACTTCAAGACTTTGATATTCGGACAGTGAGTGATAGTTTTTGTTTTGTTTTGTTTTTTTAAGATTTGTTTACTTATTATATATAAGTACACTGTAGCTGTCTTCAGACACCCCAGAAGAGGGCATCAGATCTCATTACAGATGGTTGTGAGCCACAATGTGGTTTCTGGGATTTGAATTCAGGACCTCTGGGAAGAGCAGTCAGTGTTCTTAACTGCTGACCTATCTCTCCAGTACGTTTTTTTTTGTGTGTTTTTTTTTTTAGAGAGAGAGTTTGCGTGTGTGTGTGTGTGTGTGTGTGTGTGTGTGTGTGTGTGTGTGTGTGTGTAGAGAGAGAGTTTAGAAGATAACTTAACAGGAATTAGTTCCCTTCCATCATGTGGGTGACAGAAATCTAACTCGGGTCATGAGACAAGTGTCTGTTTCTACTGAGACAAGTGTCTGTCTCTACTGAGCCATACTGCCACCTACTAGCTATTTTTTATACTATTAAAGATGTAGAAAAAAGTTAGAATGTACCTGACTTTTCACAGGGGTCGCCTAAGCAGAAAACACAGATTTACATTATGATTCATAAAAATAGCAAGATTACAATTACGAAATAAAACTAAAAATAATTTCCTGGTTGGGGATCACCACAACGTAAAGAGCTGTGTTGAAGGGTCAGTGTTAAGAAAGGTTGAGAACCACTGCTCTAGGGCATCAGGAAGCCCGTAGGCTGCTCTTTGATGGGATAAAGCTGGGATACTACCTTAACCATCCACTGTTTCTTGATCCTATTGTCTCCTAAGGCTTTAAATGAGCACACCGTTTCTAGAAGGTACAGTGAAACACAAGCACTTAGTAATCTTGGCCTGTAACATAGAGTCAAGTGCTGCTTCTCATTTGTTGTGCATGCAGATTCTGGACTGGGACTACTACATAGAGCGGCTGGGGAGTGCCATCCAGAAAATCATCACCATCCCCGCAGCTCTGCAGCAGGTGAGGCAAAAGCTATGGGTACCATCTTGGACCACAAAGACCAGTGAACCTACAGAAGACTTTCTTCCTGGTGTGTGTTATCCTCACTTAGGTGAAGAACCCAGTTCCACGTGTCAAACATCCAGACTGGCTACACAAAAAACTACTAGAGAAAAATGATATCTACAAACAGAAGAAGATCAGTGAGCTCTTTGTGCTTGAAGGAAAGAGACAGGTAACACACAGAGCCCAGGGTACCAAGGTCTATAAGCTGCTATCCATAAATTTTATTTGTTTTGGTTTTGTGACAGGGTCTCTCTATATAGCTCTGACTATTTTTAGAATTCCCTATGAAGACTAGACTGGTCTGAAACTCTGAGATTTCTGCCCCTATATCCACCACCCTGCTTGGCCCATAATTTCCTGATACTACCTCTAAAGAGAGGTTTTATCTCTAAAAGTGAGCACTGTTGTGCCTTATTCTTTAGGGCCATCCAGTGTCATTTTGTTTAACAAGAAGCATATGTGAGTCATCAGATGGGTATAAAGAACTTATTTACATGTAAATGATGAGGTATGCTAATTAGACATAGTGACCTCACCTAACTCACTACTGTAGACTTCAGTTTCTTGACAAAATGAAGATCATTCTTGGAGACACACCAAAGACTGAGTAATGAAAGTGTGGGTGAAAAGCTGGTGATGGTCTTCTCTCCAGAGCCCTCCTGCCCTTCACAGGACACAAGTTCTGCTTCTGGCACTCCTATCGGGTGGCTTACACCTGCCTGAAACTCCAGCTCCAGGGCATCCAAGACCCTTTTCTGGCTTCTGCAGACCTCTGCATACACATGGCATACACTTACACAGACATACACACAAAAATAAAAGTAATCTCTGAAAATACAAAAAGACAGCATAACAAAAATTAGAGGAGGAGAAAATTTTTTTAAAAGGTTTTATGTATATGGTCTGCATATAAATGTGAGGTACTTACTTTCCCAGTACCCATAGAGGCAAGAAGGTGTGAGTCATCAGTGCACCAACCTGTGTGCACCAACATGTGTGTACCAACATGTGTGTGCTGGTAATTGGACCCAGGTCCTCTGGAAAGGCAGCCAATGTTCAAAACTGCTGAACCGGCAACCCCCCCCCCCCAAAAAAAAAAAAAAAAAGTATTGAAATTTAGAAGTGTTGAAAATTAGAAGTGTGCCAGTTATGATGTCTCCTGCCTATAAACCTGGTTGTTGGAAGGCTGAAACAGGATGGATATGAGTTCAAGGCCAAGTTGGAGCACAGTATGGTACTCGTATCTCTACCTCAAAACACAAGTAAAAGTGAATTATAAGCCAGAATGTTATAGACTCGGCATTAACCTAAAATAGAGTGTGTGTCTGTGTGTCCGTTCGTTCCTGTGTTCGTGTGTTCATGTTTAACACAGGGTTTCTCAGTGTAGCCCTGGATGTCCTGGAACTCACACTATAGACCAGGCTGGCCTCAAACTAAGAGATTCACTTGCTTCTGCAGGTGCTGGGATTAAAGTTATATGCTACCATGCCTGGCTTATTTTAATTTTTTGAGGCAAAGTCTTAAGCCAGGCTGGCCTTTAACCTTCTGTGAAACAGAGACTGGCCTTAAGCTCCCAATCCCCTTATCCCAGTTTCTTGAGTGCTGAGATTATAAGCATGTATGTACATACCCAGTTTTTTATTTTAAAGCTTTAGCAATGTGATATTTGCAAGAGCTGTACCTAAAAAAAATGTATATACCAAGTAAATGTTAGCCAAAAAAGCTGATGTAGGGCCAGGAGGTAGCTCAGGCCAAGAGCGTTTGTGTATTGCATACACACATATGCACATTTTTTTCCTAAGACAGCCAGGGCTACACAGAGAAACCTGGTCTCAAAAACTAAATTTATAGATAGATAGATAGATAGATAGATAGATAGATAGATAGATAGATAGATAGATAGATAGATAGATAGAATGTAGTCTTGTTTGGTTGGTTTTGAGACAAGATGTGGCCTGACTGGCCTGGAACTCAGTATCTGCTTGCTTCTGCCTCCTATCTGAGTGCTGGGATTAAGGAGGTGTGCCATCATGCCTGGCAACAAGTCTTTATCATCCTGTCGTTGGCAGGTCTCTTAAATTATTATTATTTCATTTATTATTTTTTTTTACTTGTGTGTGTGTGTGTGTGTGTGTGTGTGTGTGTGTGTGTGTGTGTATGTGTTGTATGTGTGGGAAGGTTAGAAGAATCAATTTTCCACTGTGTGGGTCCTAGGAAAATCAAACTCAGATTAGCAGGTTTGGAGGTAAGAATCTAACCTACTGAGCCATCTTGCCTCTACAAGTCTTGACTTACTAGGAGTACATAATTCTAACAATGTAGCCTTGAATTCAATCAAAAATTTTACTGAAACTAAAAAAAAAAAAATTATTAAATAAAAGAAAGATTAGCAATCATTTTAGAAAAATTTAACATAAACTCAATTGCTAAATGAATACATCACAAATTAGTAAAATATATAAAATTAATATGTACAAGTACTTTGTCTGAATATATGTGTGTGCATGATGTGCATGCCTGGTGCCACAGAGGTTAGAAGAGCCATTTCCCTAGCCCCCTAACTATATTTTTAAATAGCTATACTTAATGTACAAATAAAACCTTATGCTCAGTAATTATGGGCTAAAGAGATGGCTTAGTACATACGAACATTGGCTGCTTGTTCAGATTATATGCATTAGTGACTAACTCCCAGTCACCAATAATGCACTGGTGTTGAATTAAGGAAAGAAATAAAAGCACTTCCCCTTGGAGTCATTTAACCAAGATCTAGTTAATATTTAAATTCTCTACTAAATGCTCCCTGTGTCTCCATCCTCTGTCTGTCTGGTATGAGTCTGAATCAGTGCCAGCCTACATTTTATATTAGGAGTTTGTTTGTTCCTGTGTCTGTTTGTCGGTCTGTGTGAGTCTATTTGTGAATGGTATCAGTCTGTGTGTCTCCCTAACAAAGGGCTTCTTACTATATTTATTGGACAGCATAAAAAGTATCACATGGGGGAAGGAATGGAGTACTTTGAAGAAATCTTTCAACAGTTTTACAAGGCTCCAACCAACCCAGATAACAAACATCATTGTTTTGGGTTTTTTTTTTTGTGGGGGGGTGGTGAGGGTGTCGAATGAGGTTTTTGGCTTGTTTATGTGTTGTTGTGTGGTGTTTTTTTCTTTGTTTTGTTTTTTGACAGGGTTTCTCTGTGTAGTCCTGGCTGTCCTGAGATCTGCCTGCCCCTGCCTCTGCTTCTGACCCCTGCCTCATACCTAATTTAAGATTACAGATATGCATTAGCTTAAGTTATAAAAGTTGATTACATGGGAACTTCAAGGCAAATAAGGTTGTTCCATTGTTCTCTTAAAAGTAGGTTAAACAGTTTTAAGTACACAGGCTAGCAGTCTTATATTAACTTTGGCTGTGAGATCCAGCAAAAGTTCCAGTCCTAGCCAGGCGTGGTGGCACATGCCTTTAATCCCAGCACTCGGGAGGCAGAGGCAGGCAGATTTCTGAGTTCGAGGCCAGCCTGGTCTACAGAGTGAGTTCCAGGACAGCCAGAGCTACACAGAGAAACCCTGCCTTGAAAAAAACCAAAAAATAAAAAAATTAAAGTTCCAGTCCTTTAAAATACAAGAGTAGTAGTAGTACTAGTAATAACAACAACAACAATAATAATAAAACACCTTTTTTATAAGTTTTTTTTAAAGATTTATTTATTGTATGTATGTAAGTACATTGTAGCTGTCTTCAGACACACCTGAAGAGGGCATCTGATCTCATTACAGATGGTTATGAGCCACCATGTGGTTTCTGGGATTTGAACTCAGGACCTCCGGAAGAGCAGTCAGTGCTCTTACGTGCTCAAACATCTCTCCAGCCCAGAACACATATTCTTAACTGGTTCAAGTGTGGTGGACCTGTAACTACAGCTACTGGGGAGGCTAAGGCAAGAGGATCCAAAGTTCAAAGCCAATTCAAGCTATACAGTGAGATCGTATTTAAAAAAAAAAAAAAAAAAAAAGAACAGGAACCACCAGGATGATTCTGTCATGGGAATCACTCACATTTGGGTAGCTGTTGTTCTTTCCCTAAGTGCCTCCTTCTTTTTTTTCTTCATACTCAGGGTTAAACCTGTGTTAAAACCTCAGCTCTGACTCAAAAGATACAACCTTGTAAAAAGGCTCACAGATAGATACATACATCTTTTTGAAAGAACTGACATTCTCTGATAAAGAGCTAGGAAACTTAGGGTGGACAGCTTCCTTAGGAGAATTAAGACAATTGATCTAATTCCAGTGCTCCTAGACAAAGACAGGAACATCTCTGAAAGTTTTCAACCTGTTTGGTCTACTTAGATTTCCAGGCCATTGAGAGCTACACAGTCAGACCCTGTCTCCAAAAAGGGGGTGGGAGAACAGACTGGAGTTCAGCAGTTAACTGCACATACTGTTCTTGCAGAGTACCTGAATTTGGTTCTTAGCACCTATATCAGAGGGTTCACAACTGTCTATAACTCCACCGCCAAATGATCCAGTGTCTTCTGACCTCTGAGGGAACTGCACCCATGTACATACACATGATTAAAAATCTTTTTTGCGCCGGGCGTGGTGGCGCACGCCTTTAATCCCAGCACTTGGGAGGCAGAGGCAGGTGGATTTCTGAGTTCGAGGCCAGCCTGGTCTACAAAGTGAGTTCCAGGACAGCCAGGGCTACACAGAGAAACCCTGTCTCGAAATAAAAAAAATTTTGTTTGTTTGTTTGTTTATTTCTTTGTTTTTGTTTTTAAATTATGGTAGTCTGTTAACAGCCCTTTTCGGGAGATATGCTGTGAATAGAATAGAATTTACCAGATTGAGATTCTCAACTATAAGGCTGAGTTTTATCTTTCCAGATTGTGATGGCCCAGGCTTCAGAAAACAGTCTGGATCTCTGCACTCCAGACATGGAGGACATTGGACTCACCAAACCACACCACTCTACAGTCCCAGTTGCTACTAAGAGGAAGCGAGTCTGGGAGACCCAAAAGGAGTCTCAGGATATTGCACTAACTGTGCCCTGGCAAGAGGTCTTAGGGCAGCCTCCCTCCCTTGGAACCACACAGGTAAGACCTCTGAGAAAGTTGCTGTGGCACTCTGTCTCCTAGAGGTATGCCACATAGTACAGGGATCCTAAGGCAAATCCTTGCCCTGGAACAAGTTGGTTGCAGAAATGCCTGAGTGTTAGCAAAGCTTAGGAATAAAGAGCAAGCTGTTAGAGGAAGATATTGATGATCAACGTGTGTTAGCAATTGTTCATTTCCATCTGTCTTAGGAAGAGTGGTTGGTCTGGATCCAGTTCCACAAGAAAAAGTGGCAGCTGCAGGCCCAACAGCGCCTAGCCCGCAGGAAGAAGCAACGCTTAGAGTTGGCAGAAGATATGCCAAGGCTTGGGGCTATCCGAGAGGGGCCTGTCTCAGGACTGGGGAGCTTTTTGCGAAGGACTGCCCGCACCATCATGGACCTTCCATGGCAGATAATACAGGTGTGCAGCCATTCCTGCAGTATAGGATGGAAGATAAGAAATGCCTTCAGCTTCCTGCCCGTCACAGGGGCCCTGCACATAGGAGGATGTGGCCCAGGCTGGAGGCAATGTGGGAGATGACCTGTTCACAGGTGTCAGTATGTTCCTTGATTATGTACTGTGTATTTTCTTAGATCAGTGAGACCAGACAGGCTGGTCTGTTCCGGCTGTGGGCTATCATCGGCAATGACTTGCACTGCATCAAGCTGAGTATCCCTCGAGTATTCTATGTAAACCAGCGGGTAGCCAAAGCAGAGGATGGGCCTTCATATCGGAAGGTAAGGAGGCTACTGGCATTGCTTGTCACCTCTGAGGTGTCTCCATACGATGGAGGCCACATAAAGAATTGGTCAGAAGCATGGACTCTGAAGACCCAAGACCACATAGCTGCTGAGCAGTGTGGCCTGTCTCCCATTTCCCAAGTACCTTATTGATACTGGGGTCTTGTAAAGAGTTACTTGAAACTGTGTCTTTGAATGTCCAGGAAGGGAAACTGTTGCTGTCTATCAAGCTGACTAGCAGGGAAGAGTTGGATAGACGTTACAGGTACTGTTGTAGTTACTAGCATCATTTGGATTTAAATTCATCCACCAAATAGCCTGTTCAATGGAAGAATATAATTCAGTAGCTTTTATAAGCCATAGCACGAATTCAGACTTCATCATCCCCAAAAGAAGCCTGTGATAGTCAGCTGGAAGCCAGTCCTTCCCTGCAGCCCCAGGCAGCCAACCACACTATCCCAAGCCTGAGGACTTGGTCACAGCATCTCAGAAATGGAGTCATACTCTAGGTAGGTGGTTCTTTGCACTGTAACTGTCTTCAGACACACAGAAGAGGCCATCAGACCCCATTACAGATGGTCATGAGCCACCATGTGGTTGCTAGGATTTGAACTCAGGACCTCTGGAAGAGCAGTCAGTGTTCTTATCCACTGAGCCATCTCTCCGGCGTGACTTAGAAGATTTTGAGGAAGTCTCTATGTGACATCTCAGGTACATCACCCCATTTGACTCATCATGTATCTCAGGGTAGAGCTAGCTCAGGATTATTGTCTGCTCACAGGTGGACACTAGCTATACACATAGGTGGAATATGTGAGGTCTGATTCCAGCTCATTGACTTGGTGGAATATGAACCTAGAAAGTGGACAGGTAGGGGTCATCAGGATAATGGACACATGGGACTAATGGATTTCCATACAGGTAGAATTGTGCAGTGGTGATTGTGTAGGAGAATGTCTGTACTACAGAACTTTTTACCTTTGTGTTTGTTTTGGAGGTTTTTTTTGGGGGGATGGGGGTTGAGACAGGGATTGTCTGTATAGCCCTGGCTGTCCTGGAACTTACTTTGTAGACCAGGTTGGCCTCAAACTCAGAAATCCAAGGTAATGGGTGGCAAGTAGATTACTTTTTTTTTTTCTTTCCTTTTTTGATTCTTCTTTTTTTTTTTTTCTTTTTCCTTATGTTTTAAAAGTATTCCTAGGAGCCTGGATGGCATGATCCTTGCCTGTTAGCCCAGCACTCAGGTTGCCAAGGCAAGAGGATCTTAAGTTCAAGGCCAGTCTGGCTTACGTTGCAACACTCTTGTTTCAAAAACAAACAATTAAAAAAAAAAAAAAAGATACTATGAACCTGGAAATAGATTGTTGTTTAGTTATAATCAGTTACAGCCTGCCTTCCCTGATACAGATAAATAAGTGTGGCTTACAGTTATCTTCCATCGGTTCTGAAAAATATAGATACCTGAATCATTCTCCCCACCGTCCAGGTAGGCATGTCCACCTCCCCAGAGCACACTTGCCCCTCTTCATTCAGCTAGTGTGTCAGACCCATGTTTTTGTAACTGTGGATGCACGAGACCTACAGCTCGGTGTCAGTGTGTCATTCTGTAGACACTATCATTACCTTTCTGAGCTCATGGTATTGGGTATTGGTCCAGGTATTGTTTGTATTAGTGGTGATGTATTAAGATAAGAACTACACCTACAGTGTGTACATAGAAAGTCCTTGTCAGCAACATCAGGACATCTGAAGTCTGTAGGATGAGCTGGGAAGTTCACTCTTTCCTCTTTTCCATTTTCTAACTCTCCATTTCCTAGTAAGCTTTTGAAGAAACAACTATCATCAGTTTGGTATTTATTTTTCTAGACTTTATTTTGTTTATTTAAATACAGTAAAGTGATCTTTTGACCATAATACTGCATGGGTAATGGCAGCCACAGTTCCATGATTTTCAAAATATAAAATACTTCTGTCACCCGTAATTCACTGTGTTCTGGTTTCTCTTTGCCCCATCCATAGACACTGGCCTCTGTCACTATAGCATAACCTTTTTAGAATGTCCCTTTATGGAATCATACTGTACTCTGAAATTTCAGTCTGGCTAATTTCTTTTTGGAGGGGGGGGCGTCGAGACAGGGTTTCTCTGTAGCCCTGGCTGACCTGGAACTCACTTTGTAGACCAGGCTGGCCTCGAACTCAGAAATCCACCTGCCTCTGCCTCCCGAGTGCTGGGATTAAAGACAGATGTCTATGGGGGAGATTTCTATTCAAACCATCACATTGGTCAAAACTTGTATTGTTTCAATTAAAAAAAAAATGACTTGTCAAATGTCATCTATAGCCGGGCATGGTGGCGCGCGCCTTTAATCCCAGCAATGGGATTAAATGGGAGGCAGAGGCAGGTGGATTTCTGAGTTCCAGGCCAGCCTGGTCTACAGAGTGAGTTCCAGGTCAGCCAGGGCTACTGAGAAACCCTGTCTCAAAAAACCAAAAAAATAAAAAATAAAGGCGTGCGCCACCACGCCTGGCCAGTCTGGCTAATTTCATGTAATTCCATTAGAATTTCCCAGAGAGGAAGCCAGGAAACTGTTGCTGGTTGGTGCTCTGTGAGCTCTCTTGGTCCCTGACTACTTTTTTTCTCTTATGCTACTGCTTCAGGCGTGCATTTAGTAGGAAAGACTAGATGGTAGCTACTTGGTTGTAAAAAAATCTTTTCCTTCTTTAGGGTTGTTGTTCATTTGTTGGTTGGTTTGTTTGTTTGACTGAATAAGTTCTATGTTTTTATCTTCACTTTTCCTGACATATTTTATTGTTTTCATTCTTGTACTGAGCTCAGATACTGAGGTAGGTTATGGCTCTTGGTTTGTAAGCATGCATGTGTGTGTACCTGTATGTGTGGGTGCCACTTGTGGAAGCCCAGAGTCAGCATCAGAAGTCTATCTCAGTCGCTTTGCACCAGAACCTGGAGCTCACTGTTTCTACAAGTCCATATGACTGGCAGTCCCTAGGGATTTTGTACACCCTTCCACCCATCCATCCATCCATCCATCCACCTCTCTAGCTCTGGGATGATAGATGTGCACCATTATGCCAGGCTTTTTACATGCTGATAGGCATCCAGAGTCAGGTCCTCATGCTTATACTGGAAGCACTTTACCAACTGAGCATCTCCTGTGGGCATTTTGTTATTTTTATTGAAACAATTTCATTACATAGGCTAACTGTATTCTCAACTGGCTTTCCTCAGCCTCCCTGCTGGGATTATAGGTGTACGAACCATCCAGCTTAGCTGTCTCATGGTAGGTGCAGCTGTAACTGCCATAAAGCTTTTATTAGTTGTGATGTGTGACTCAGCACAGGGATAGCATTTGATGGTGCTCTCTTCTACCTTGAGAAATACTCATTTTTCCCTGATTGTTACATCAAGAAACTCGTTCCATAGAGGACACCTCTCATTTGATATTGTGGGCATTTATATGAAAGACAATTACACTGGTGAAATGACTCTGAGTAAAGGAAGCTGAGCCCAGATGGTAGCAGAGAGGTGATGCTTTCAAGTCCTTGTTTAAACTCACACACAAAATTAACAAACATGCAAATGTTGTTTTTTTTTTAATTGTTTAATCTTTTAGAGAATGTTGAGGCAGCCAATGCTGTTCATTTAGATCTCAAATTCAGTCTTGCCTTCTTTGTGTAAAGGTTCCATTGTCAGCTCAATTTTCAAATGTTTGTGTTCCTCTGAGTATGTCTGTGTATCTGCAGCTTGAAGAGAGAGTGTATTTTTTGTGAAGATTAATGAACAGTCCGTGTGTATCCTCTCCATGCTCCCATACATGCAACCAGTACACACATAATGAACAGTCTGTGTGTATCCTCTCTATGCTTCCATACATGCAACCAGTACACACATAATAAACAGTCCGTGTGTATCCTCTCCATGCTCCCATACATGCAACCAGTATACACATAAGGGTTGCCCCAGCATCTCTCTCTTCTAGTTCTCTGGCCAAAAAAGTATGGTTTATCTGTGGGTTTTAGATACCTACAACCTCCAATTAATAAAACTGAGAGATCTGAGAAACCTTACCTGGGAGCCCATGCTCAGACAAGAGCTGATGTCTCAGTTGGAAAGCATTTATAGTCCAGTTCCAGGTTGCTATTTCATTATACCTTAGTGTTTTAGTTGTAGTCTTTGAAGCGGGTGAGCTGGCTGTCTTGGGTCCTGAAAGCCCTCGGAGTTGATTAGTGATCCACTCTATAGGCTGTGGTAGGCTCATCACCACTTTGTCACCAGGTGAATCGGACTCTTCCTCGTTCCAACATTGTCTACAATCTCTATGAGTATTCAGTACCAGAGGACATGTACCAAGAACACATCAACGAGATCAACACTGAGTTGTCAGCACCAGACATTGAGGGCGTGTATGAGACACAGGTGATTTTTCTCCCTGGCCACTGACCACCTGGTTAGAAATGAAGCTGGATGATCAGAAAGAATCCCACAGGGAATCGGGCAGTGGGCAGTGGTGGGCAGGTGGATTAGATAGTGATGACTGTCGGTAGCATATCTACCTAAGGTGGTGTCTTGTAGGTGAAGACAGATAGAGCTGTGGTGCTAGAGTCTCCCATTTGACCCAACATACTAACTATTCTCCCAGGTCCCATTGTTATTCCGGGCACTCGTGCAGCTGGGCTGTGTGTGTGTGGTCAACAAACAGCTGACAAGGCACCTTTTGGGCTGGGAAGCTGAAACTTTTGCCCTCGAGCACCTTGAAATGCGTTCTCTGGCCCAGTTCAGCTACTTGGAACCAGGTATTGCCTTACCAACAGCCCTATCACCTACTTTGCCTCCCCTGCATCTCAGGCAACGGGTTTATTTTCTTCTACAGGGAGTATCCGCCACATCTACCTGTACCATCACACACAGGGCCACAAGGCACTCTTTGGAGTCTTTTTCCCCTCACAGCGAAGAGCATCTGTGTTTGTGTTGGATACTGTGAGTCATTGGGCCCAGGGCATGTGAGAATATGTGGGTCAGGCAGAATATGGGGAAGAAAGACACTCCTTGCCATTCAGTTAGAAATAGAAAGGCACAGTGACTACCCAGCTACAAACACACAGCAGGCCTAACAGTTGGTATCTGCTTAGGTACGAAGCAACCAAATGCCAGGGCTCAGTGCTCTGTACTCAGCAGAACACAGCCTGCTGCTGGACAAGGTGGACCCCAAGCTCCTGCCTCCCCCAAAACACACCTTTGAAGTTCGTGCTGAAACCAACCTGAAGACCATCTGCAGAGCCATCCAGCGCTTCCTGGTTGCCTACAAGGTAAGAGAAGCTGGGGTCCAGTGGTGAGTGTCTCCCATCCTGAGGTTTTATCTACTGAGCCCTTTCTGCCTTCTCAACCCAGGAAGAGCGCCGGGGGCCCACACTCATCGCTGTCCAGTCTAGCTGGGATCTGTGTAGACTAACCAGTGAGATTCCAGTCTTAGAAGAGTTCCCACTAGTGCCTATCCGAGTGGCTGACAAGATCAGCTATGCAGTCCTGGACTGGCAGCGCCATGGAGCTCGCCGAATGATACGGCACTACCTCAATTTAGACATGTGCCTTTCACAGGCCTTTGAGATGAGCAGGTGAGGAGTTGGGTGTAGCTCGGTAGTAGAAGTTAGCTATAAAGTTCTCAGTGCACACACACAAGAAGAGAGGTAAACAAGTGAGGCTATAAGCTAGATACCTACAGTGTGTGGCCCTGCAAATGGTCCCTAAATGATGCTGGTATACTTGGGACTAAACCTGTAACTCTGTATAGGTACTTCCACATCCCCATTGGAAACCTGCCAGAAGACATCTCCACCTTTGGCTCAGACCTCTTTTTTGCACGCCACCTCCAGCGCCATAACCACCTGCTTTGGCTGTCCCCTACCTCTCGGCCTGACCTGGGTGGGAAGGAAGCTGATGACAACCGCCTTGTCATGGAGTTTGATGACCGAGCCACTGTGGAAATCAATAGTTCTGGCTGTTACTCTACTGGTGAGTGAGAGAAGGGAAAGATGGGGTCTTCTGCTCAACCATGTGGAAGAAGCCCAAAGGAAATCTTAAGAAATGGGTATCATAAATTAGATGCAGTCAGAGGTCATGTACTATGCCTGACCTTGCAGGCAGCACTGACTGTCCTATTAGTGGTAATGACTGGCTTAGTTAACCTGGGAAATGATCCTAGTGCTGGCTGGTATATGTGAACAAGCTGTGTTTCCCTGCAGTATGCGTGGAGCTGGACATTCAAAATCTGGCAGTCAACACCATCCTCCAGTCCCACCATGTCAATGACATGGAGGGGGCTGGCAGCATGGGCATCAGCTTCGATGTGATCCAGCAGGCCTCCCTAGAGGACATGGTGACAGGCAATCAAGCTGCCAGTGCTCTGGCCAGCTACGATGAGACAGCCCTCTGCTCTAGTACCTTCAGGTATCTGCCCTCATATAATATGCTACCGTCTTAGCCAAGGCAGCAGGGAGGGTAACCCCTACTTTAGAATGCCAAAGCCAGAGTCAGCTAAATACATATATTGTCAGGGGCTCCCTGTGTAGCTCTGGATTGTCCAAAACTCACAGTGTAGACTATATTGGCCTCAGATTCATAGAAGCCTTCCAGGTGCTGAGATTAAAGGTGTATGCCACACATTCAACTTTTTTTTTTTTTTTTTTTTTTTTGAGAGACGGGGTTTCTCTGTGTAGCCCTGGCTGTCCTGGAACTCACTTTGTAGACCAGGCTGGCCTCGAACTCAGAAATCCGCCTGCCTCTTCCTCCCGAGTGCTGGGATTACTTTTTTTTATTTATTTATTTTTTTTTTTTTAAGATTATTTTTTGTTATGGTTTTTTTTTTTTTTTTTTTTTTTTTTTTTTTTTTTTTTTTTTTTTTTTTTTTTTTTTTTTTTTTTTTTTTTTTTTGGTTTTTTGTTTGTTTTGGTTTTTTGTTTGTTTGTTTGTAAGTTTTTTGGTTTTTGGTTTTTCGAGACAGGGTTTCTCTATATAGCCCTGACTGTTTTGGAACGTACTTTGTAGACCAGGCTGGCCTCGAACTCAGAAATCCGCCTGCCTCTGCCTCCCAAGTGCTGGGATTTTTTGTTATGCTTTTATTAAGTCATTTATTTACTTTACATCCTGATTGAAGTTTTCCCTCTCTCCTCTCCTCCCAGTTCCTCCCTCTCACCTTCCCTTTATCCCATCCACCCTTTCTCTCCTCAGAAAAGGAGATGGTTCCCATTGTGTGTGTGTATGGGTGTGGGTGTGGGTGTGGGTGAGTGGGTGGGTATGCACTCATGCATGTGAGTATGGGTATCCAAAGAAGCCAGAGGAGCCAGATACCCTGGAACTCGTTACATGAGGTTATAAAACACCTGGGGGGCTGGTGAGATGGCTCAGCGGGTAAGAGCACCCAACTGCTCTTCTGAAGGTGATAAGTTCAAATCCCAGCATCCACATGGTGGCTCACAACCATCCTTAATGAGATCTGGCGCCCTCTTCTGGAATGTCTGAAGACAGCTACAGTGTACTTACATATAATAAATAAAATAAATCTTTTAAAACAAACAAACAAACAAACAAAAACACCTGGTATGAGTATTGGGAATGGAACTCCAGTCCTGCGGAGGAGGAGTATGTGCTCTTAACTACTAAGCCATCTCCAGCCTTAGAGTCAGCATTCCTGGGATGCCCGTCCCTGAGTCTTCTGTAATGCAATCAAGGACCCCCATGTCCCTGCCTAATTACTAATAGGCAGTACAAGTGCTATCATCAGACATTTCTGAGGCCAGAAGCTTTTCTCACAAAGGACTTTTTGATACATAATTGCTTTCAGTGTAATCAAAGGTGTATCTGCAGGAAATTCCCAGGGTACCCAGCCTAATGAGTCATAGTAGCCAGTATCATCTGTCAGAGATATGGTCAGCCCTGGTTCCTAGTGATGGAACAGTGTATGCTATAGAGTGGTTCCTTTGTACCAGGAACACAGAGCACTTTACTCTGCCTATATTCCCATAGCCCTACAGGAGAGTTCAGTCTTCACTCATGCCAGAAACAGCAAAGCCAAGGTCAGAGGGGCTGTGGTCATGATGTATTACTGTGGCTAAGTAAGCCTGTGATTCTAAAACATGTATTTCAGCCCCGTTGCCTCCAAATGAAGGAAGAAAGAATTTGCTGAAGTAAGAGCTAGGTTAGGAGGGCTGGGAACTAAAGCAGATCTATAGCAGCAGAAGTGTTTCAACCCTGAGCAGCAAGTGGGGGTCAGACCCAGATAGCAGCAGCCACCAGTTGAGGGAAGTGGGCATTTTTACAGAAAGCCATAAAAGTGATCTCAGCATCATATCTCTGATATTCTGGCTCCTTCATGACCCAAGTCCAGTCTGTCTAAGTACAGAATTGGTTCCAGGAACCTTCCCTGTGCATATCATAGGTGTCTAGAAAACACAGCTTGGGCCAGTCCCTAGTTCTTTACATGGAAGGTTCATAATCAACTCTTATGACTCTTCATTCCTGCTCTTCCAACAGTGAGACCCTGTCTCAAAAAAATAATAGACTACTGCTACTACAGAGGACATGAGTTTAGCTCCTGGAATGCATGTTGAGTAGTTGACAACCACTGTAAATCTAGCTCCAATGTATTAGACACTGTCTGGCTTCTATGGGCACCTAGACTCACAGTACATACCACCACAGCTACACATAAATTTTGAAAAATTAAAAATGAGGCCGGGCATGGTAGTACACGCCTTTAATCCCAGCACTTGGGAGACAGAGGCAGGTGGATTTCTGAGTTTGAGGCCAGCCTGGTCTACAAAGTGAGTTCCAGGACAGCCAGGGCTACACACAGAGAAACCCTGTCTCGAAAAAGAAAAAAAAAAAAAAAGAAGAAGAAGAACAAAAGCCTATTATGTCCAGGTGTGATAAGCAAGTCAGGGAGTTAAATGGAGGGAAGTGGTGAGGAGGTGACGCTCACAAGTTACTGGGCCAAGGAATGGAACTCAGACAGTGGCAGTTAAGGACTATGAAAAGGGACAGTGATGCCAGCAGCATCTACAGTTCATCTTCCTTTGCTGTCTCTTTCAGGATCCTGAAGAGCATGGTGGTTGGCTGGGTAAAGGAAATCACACAGTACCACAACATCTATGCTGACAACCAGGTAATGCACTTCTACCGCTGGCTCCAGTCACCGTGCTCTCTGCTCCATGACCCAGCCCTTCACCGGACGCTGCACAATATGATGAAGAAGCTCTTCCTGCAGTGAGTGTATCACCCTGTGCTGTGGGCTGAGGGATGTAAGCCAGTGCTTGTGGGATGTATAAAGCCCAGGGCAGTTTTAACTGCTATTGTGGCAGGGGCAGGCAGATCCCCGAGGTCAAGACCAGCTTGCTCTATAGAGCAAATTAAAGGAGAGCCTAGGCTACATAGAGAAACCCTGTCTCAAAAAAACCCAAACAAAACAAAAACCTGAATGGAGTTCCCCAAGGGGCCCTGGTGTGCAACAGGAGCCTCTTTAGTAGTGTATACAGCTGGTTGCCTATATGGGTATGCCTAAGAGACCTTGGAGACAATTTTCTGGTAGTTATTCAAGTTTCTGATCTCAGTGCTGTCCCCAGTCTAGGCTCCTTTGGGAACCCGCAGGGCTCAGTGACCAGGGTTCTCATTGGTCAGGTAAGCATGTCCATCCTCACTAAGCTGTAGAGTAAGCAACATGTGATTGAGGTTCTTTGTAGAGCTAAGTTCAAGTTCTGTGACCACCAGAAGATCCTCACCTCAAAGAAGTGGGCCTTTATCAAGTTTAATACAGGTGAATTTGAAGACATGGTTGGTGAGAAGTAGCTCTTTCCTGATGGCTGTGGAATCAGATATACCCCAATCATGTTCCCCTGGGCAAGTGGCACATTCAGGAAGCTGAGAAAGATGTCAAGTCAAGGGATAGCCTGAGTTATGTAGGGATTTCTCAGTCAGCCTGGACAATGGAGTGAAACAATGTCAAAGCAAAAAACCAAAACCTAAATGAGTTCTTTATGGAAAGGAGCCGTTTATATATCATAGATATTTTATATGCCGGGCGTGGTGGCACACGCCTTTAATCCCAGCACTTGGGAGGCAGAGGCAGGCAGATTTCTGAGTTTGAGGCCAGCCTGGTCTACAAAGTGAGTTCCAGGACAGCCAGGGCTAGACAGAGAAACCCTGTCTTGAAAAACCAAAATAAATAAAAAAGCTTACCATTTTTTCTTCACCTTTTTATTATCTATTGCTTTTGTTGCTGCTATTTTTCTGCCATGCTGGACTCCCATCTAAAAGCAGAGGAGGGATCTTGCTCGGCTGTGGTGGATGCACCTGTAGTCACAGCTGCTTGGGAGGTTGAAACATGAGGATTGCCTAAGTCCTAAAGTTCAGAAAGGTGTAGTGGATCCCTTGGGACTGAGATTATAGATGGTTGTGAGCGTCCATATGTGATGGGAGGCCAGCCAATGCTCTTAACAATTGAGGCATATCTCCAGCCCCCAAACCTCACCTTAAAAGATGTTTCTTTATTGCTTTTGGGGTCCTGAATCTCTGCTCTTTTTGCTCATTCTAAGCATAGTTGGGATACTTTTTTTTTCTTTTTAAATTATTTATTTTATATATGAGTGCACTATAGCTGTCTTCAGACTCACCAGAAGAGGGCATCAGATCCTATAACAGGTGGTTGTGAGCCACAATGTGGTTGCTAGTAATTGAACTCAGGACCTCTGGAAGAGCAGTCAGTGTTCTTAACCACTGAGCCATCTCTCTAGCATCAGGAACTTCTTGTTTCAGTATCACCATGGTCTTCTTCATGGTTTCTTTTTATATTTTTTGGCTTTCTTTTGCACCAAGGCACCTCTTCCATTAATTATAAATGTATTCCACAGGCTCATTGCTGAGTTCAAGCGCCTGGGGTCATCAGTCATCTATGCCAACTTCAATCGCATCATCCTCTGTACAAAGAAGCGCCGAATAGAGGATGCCCTTGCCTATGTGGAATATATTACCAACAGGTTAGTGGAAGAGACATCCTGGTTGGTGATGCAGCTGCCATAGCTTGAGAGGTGCTTGAAGGTGTCTCCATTGCTGATGAAGAAATCACACCAAGGGTTAAGCATAGCAGCATGAAAGAGTGGCTACTACACTGTGGCATACCTGTGGTAGACAACTCAGATATAAAGCATGTTGTTCAAGTCTGAAATATTAAAGGAGTACCACCTTCTGTTTATAAGAAGGTTCTATAAAGTGCTGCTGCGTAAACCTTTCACAGATGGGCGTGTTCTGCTTCCAGATGGTCAGTCATCACATTCTCAATTGCAGGACCCTGTTTTATACATTTGGCTTCAGGCAGTAATTACTGCCTGGATGAATCATATCCTCAAATCTTGAGGATTTGACTTTGGGGTATTTTGGGGAGGGGGTGGTTGGGGTTTTGTTTTGTTATGTTTTGTTTTTGAGAAAGTGTATGTGGGTGCCTAGAGCAAAAGAGGGTGTTATTCAGATCTCTTGGAGACAGTTATATCCACACAATCCAAACTCCAGTTCTGACAGAGGACAGCACACACTCATATACATTAAGGTAAATAAATAAACATGTCTTTAAAAAAAAAGAAATGAAGCCGGGCATGGTGGCGCACACCTTTAATCCCAGCACATGGGAGGCAGAGGCAGGCAGATTTCTGAGTTCAAGGCCAGCCTGGTCCTCAGAGTGAGTTCCAGGACAGCCAGGGCTATACAGAGAAACCCTGTCTCAAAAAACAAAAAAAAAAAAGAAAGAAAGAAAGAAAGAAAGAAAGAAAGAAAGAAAGAAAGAAAGAAAGAAAGAAAGAAAGAAAGAAAGAAAAAGAAATGAGGAAGAGGAGGAGTCTGTTTAGAATATCCTTTCTGCCTCACAGGTACCAAGGGTGGGATTAGTGATAAAGGCCAACTTAGCTAGGTACCAGTGAAGAAAACTTACAGTGTTTGAAAACAGGAAGCAATGCTGCCAATGACATGTACCCGACTAAGACAGAGGCAGTGGACCTGGGCTTGCCCTGGCTTCCCTCTTCGTCATTACTGGGCAGTTGTTTACAGGCAGCTCCTTCAGTGTGCTAGGAAGTTTGGGGGACTGTTTGAATCCACTTGAAGTTCATGTAAGTAAAAGGATAAGTATATAGCTACAAAGGGAAAGAAGGGAACGGAGGAACAAGGAAAACTCCTGCCTCACTTTCATAGTTTTTGTCTGGCTTCTTGCAGCATCCATTCTAAAGAGATCTTTCATTCCCTGACAATCTCTTTCTCTCGATGCTGGGAATTCCTTCTCTGGATGGATCCATCCAACTATGGTGGAATCAAAGGAAAAGTTCCATCTAGTATTCACTGTGGACAGGTAAAAGAGGTAAGTATAGTTCATTCATATATATGTGTGTGTCTGTGTCTGTGTGTGTCTGTGTGTGTGTGTGTGCACACACACATAGAACCACATTCACCCCTGTGGCAGATACTGCTTCCCTCTGTAAGTCCTGTTTCCCGAGCCTTACAGGAAAAGTTAGGAATACAGTGCTAACCCTAGTGAAAGCAAAGATTTCCATGAGGCAGAACCTGGTAAACTCATGGAAAAGAGGGAGGAGAGAGAGTTGGGGAAACACTGGCAATGCCAGACATGTCAGGAAAGCAAGACACCCTGGGAGCTGGGACAGCCCAGGCACACTGGGTGTCGGGGGCAGTCATTTCAGGTCATCAGAGAGCTGGCAGTGCCCACTTTTTGCACAGAATGGAATTCAGCATTAGAATAGAAATGCTGGCATTTACTTGCCCACTCTAAAACTAACACACCACAAGGGGAAGAAAAGCAGGCAGTGTCAGGTCAGGGGAGGGATTCCAGTGCAGAGTTGTGAAAAGGCAGGGTCTGGGAGCTAGCAGGTGAGTTTAGTGATGCGGAATGCCCGTGGGTGAATGGAGACCGCATCCAAGAGCCATGTGAGGGAAGGGCTGTGATATTTGTGAAGTGGAAATCACCTTGTGAAGCTGATCACCTTGTGCTAGAGTAGTACCCAGGAAATAGGCTAAGACAACAGGCCCTTGTTCTCCATGGCATCCTTGCAGATGGCCAAAAGGGGAAGCACTGGAAAGCAGGAAGATTGGAAGCTGGGGGACAAGGACAAGACTTCCTTAGGCACCATGGCCCAAAGGTCTAGAATGGAGCAGTTCTAGTTAGAGTTGGGATTAGGAGATAGACTTCACTGAAGGGAAAAGGAGATGTGGCCATCGGGATAATGGCATAATGTTAGTGCTAACTTTTCCTATAAGCTGATGTGGAAGTTAATTCACCCTGGCAGGATCACAGGTATCCAGTCAAGTTGTGCCTGTGGGAAAATTGTCACCAACACAAGAGGTTCTATTTTGTGAGCTGGGTTCTGACTGTGTAGTTTGGGCTGGCCTAATCCTCATTACCAGAGACTCTCTTAGCATCTGAGTATCGAGCCACAGGTTCAAAGCACTGCTCCCAGCTAAAGAAGAAACTGCAGAGGAAGCTGGTCACTGGGAAGTTCTGGTTGGTTAGCCCTAAATGGAAGGGGAGGTGGATAATTTTGAAGTTCCCTCTAAAAGAGTAAATGAGAATCACAGTTCCCAGTCACCTTAGTGAGCTAGACATTCTCCATGGAGCACTGGTCTTACAATGTGAGAGTCCAGGAAACTCAAACCAAGGGGCTCCTGCCTCCCATGTCTTGTTACTATATGTTACTGCCGTAGTGGCAATACGAGTTGTCTTTGTGTTGTAGCAAGACTCCCAGGCAAGGGAGGAAACTGATGAGGAGGAGGAAGACAAGGAAAAGGATGAGGAGGAAGAGGACATGGGGGAATCTGAGGTTGAGGACTTACTGGAGAACAATTGGAACATTCTACAGTTCTTGCCCCAGGCAGCCTCTTGCCAGAGCTACTTCCTCATGATTGTTTCAGGTGAGCCACGCTGGAGCTGACCATCCAGCGGAGTTATTGAATGTGGTTCTGGCTCCTTGATGTGGAGAGGACAGTAGCAAGCTCAGTGGAGCTGCTGCTGTCCTCGCCAGAGAACTGTCTGAGGGAGTCCCAATGCTGCTTTCCCAGTTCTGTTTCTAATAGGTTCACAACTAACATCCCTGGCAGCATGTGCATGCTCATGCAGTAACGAGACTGGCCTCTGGGGCTTCACTAGCTAGGAAACTCATACCTTGAAAGTATTTGTAGACCTGGTTATTGTGGTCAGTATGCAAATAAGCATAAAAATTAGACTTTTAGAATTCGGTGCCATTCATTAGAACAGGGAAACAGGTGATGAGTAAAGTCATGAAACTCACCAGATAGACAGGGCTTCTTACCTCACAGACAGACAGACAGACAGACAGACAGACAGACAGACAGGACATCTTACCTCACAGGTCTGTACTAACAGGAGGTTTCATTTTCAATTGCTTACA
>LR749489.1:2979082-3106591 GCA_902729485.2 Mus minutoides
AGGGAGGGAGGGAGGGAGGGAGGGAGGGAGGGAAAGAAATACTCCAGGTGTGTGGGCTCGGGTTTTATGGCACGGTCAGCATTTGCTAAGGGTCTGTTTTTATGACCTGTCCTTGTCTGTGCTTGCTGTCCTGGTTATTCACTGTTGAGGATGAATTCAGACAGCAGCAGGTTCCCATTCTGTAGGGTTTTCTTGGTTGGTTAGTTGGTTGGTTGGTATTGGTTGTTGGTTGTTTTGTTTTTTGTTTTGTTTTTGTTTTTGAGATAAGGTTTCTCTGTGTAACCCTGGTTGTCCTGTCCTGGAATTTGCTGTGTAGACCAGGCTGGCCTCCAACTCAGCCCACCTCTGCCTCCCCTGTGTTGGGATTAAAGGTGTGCGCCACTGCCACCACCCTGCTGCAAGGTCTTTTCTTTTATCCAGTTCTCTATTTGACCTTGGACTCATCAAAGGGCAACAGCTAAGCTGTCACTAACAATGACATTGCAGATGAGTATGTCTGACCATCTAAGCAGCCACAGGGCTCCTTCAAATTCTGGAGTATTGTCCAATGTTCTGTGACCCATGTCTGCCTCTCTCTGCAGCATACATCGTAGCTGTGTACCAAAGCATGAAGGAGGAATTGAGACACAGTGCCCCAGGCAGTACCCCTGTGAAGAGGAAGGGGCCCAGCCAGTTCTCCCAGGAAGCTGAAGGGGCAACCGGAGCTCTTCCTGGTGAGCAGTCCCTGGTCACAGGATATTGCTCTGTGCCATGACCTGATCTGTGTGCTTCAGATGGTACAGGCAAAGGGGTAGGAGATATCCAGTGCCAGCTGAGTCTGTCCCTTAGCACTCTCTCCTTCCCAGGAATGATCACTTTCTCTCAAGATTATGTGGCAAATGAGCTTACTCAGAGCTTCTTCACCATTACTCAGAAAATTCAGAAGAAAGTCACAGGTTCTCGGAGCACCACTGAGCCCTCAGAGATGTTTCCTGTCCTCCCTGGTTCACACTTGCTGCTCAATAATCCTGCTCTGGAGTTCATCAAATATGTGTGCAAGGTGAGGGCCATTCCATCAGCATTTGCTGGGTCTCTGTCAAATGCAACCATTGTTGAGGGATTTGAGCTCAAGTATTACAGAAGAAGCCCTCTCTGATAGATCCTAAGCCTGACGATAAACCATGAGAGACTGGTCAGTTCAGACACTCAGTTCCACTCTAGGAGACTGGAACCAGGCACAGAGGCTCTGAAGTAGGAGAGCAGAGTGCTGGGAAAGCTACAGCCCATGGAAGTGGAAGGAGTCCATGATTGCCAGCCACAGTGGGCCTGGTGAGCCAGAACAGACCTGAGACCAAATGAGGTGACAGGGCTTGTTTTCTGGGAAAGGCGGGCCCGCATGGTGAGATGATACTACCCCTGCCCATGTGGGGTTATTACTCAAAGCACTTATTGTTCATTGTGCCATCTGAGCATCCCAGCGCTTCACTCTGAAGCTGAGCACTGAATATCAAGTGACTACACCTTAGGGTTTAACATGATGTTTCTTCTCCACAGATGCACTTTGGACAGTCAGTGACCTCTTTCCCAGAAAACAAGCTATAATGAACTGCACATTAGATCTGTGGTCCATTTTTAGCTCGTCTTTACAGTGTATGCACACGTTTCCAGGGTGTTCAGTTCCAGAGCCCTTTTCCATTGGATATTTATACCCTTTCAAAGCACACTGGGCATGTTGGCTCACACCTGCAGTCCAGGGGACTGCTGAGGCAGGTAGCAGGACCAGTTTGAGGAGTCTGTATCTTCAGAAGCTAGCGAGTAAGACTCTTTAAAAAATAACAACCACCAAAACACAAACAAAAAATCCCACCTTAATTGGCCTCATTTGGGCTTCTTTATTTTTAGATTCTGTATATTTTGCACATTGATGCTAGTACTTATATGGGGGGGGGGTCCTTTTTGTGTTTGTTTGTTTGTTTGTTTGTTTGTTTGTTTTTCGAGACAGGGTTTTTTTGTATAGCCATGGCTGTCCTGGAACTCACTCTGTAGACCTGGAACTCAGAAATCCGCCTGCCTCTGCCTCCCAAGTGCTGGGATTAAAGGCGTGCACCACCGCTGCCTGGCTTTTTGTCCATTCTTATGGTGGTAATGGCCTGTGTCTTTGGTATTAGGGTGATGTTGACCTCCTAGGACCAATGAGGGTCTCCTCCCTCTTTAGTTTCTGAAAGGTATTGTGTAGAATCAATGTTGTTTCCTTCATCAGTGAAGACTCTACTCACTGACAGAGTTGGTACTGTAGGAAATCAGCTCTTCCTGGAGCTTCCAGATGGAAAGAAGGGCTAAGATGGTGCTGGGAAATGAGCTAAGAAGGGGCATTTGGTCCAGCCAGAATGGCAAAGAAGCTTAGGAGCTATTTCATGATGATCTGTGGTCCCCATAGGTACTATCTCTGGATACAAACATCACAAATCAGGTGAATAAGCTGAACAGAGACCTACTTCGCCTGGTAGATGTTGGTGAATTCTCTGAGGAGGCCCAGTTCAGAGACCCCTGCCACTCCTACATGCTCCCTGAAGTAATCTGCCACAGCTGTAATTTCTGCCGAGACCTGGACCTGTGCAAAGATTCCTCTTTCTCTCAAGTGAGCTCAGCTGATGATCAAAACCTCTAAATGTCCAAAGTGGTTGGGACATGTAGCCCAACTTGTAATATATAACATATTACCTCAGTAACTCATTTATGGATTAAAAATAGGCTACTCCTAAGCCACTCCACTGCAGCATGCTAAAAATTTGTTCTGAAAAGGTCTGATCAGCACAAACAAAAAGCTCAGGCTGTATGGAGTGCAGCCAAGAGCAGTGATGGTTTCCTTTGCCCCTGCACTCTCTGACATCTTCCCTTTACACCAGCCCTCTGTGCTATTGCCATGGCTACCACTCACACTGACATCTCAGCCTTCCTCCCATTTCCCAGGATGGAGCCATCCTGCCTCAGTGGCTCTGCTCCAATTGTCAAGCCCCCTATGACTCATCTGCCATTGAGTCAGCCTTGGTGGAAGTCCTGCAGAGGAAACTGATGGCCTTCACACTTCAGGACCTGGTGAGCTCCCTAGTCCACCCAGGAGTTTCCAAGCACTATCAACATTTCAGAAAAGTCAAGATCATGCTTGAGTCCTGACTGCCCTAGGAGTCAGTCCTCATCCATGGACCTAGCCCACTCATTCTGTCATCATCTGTTGATACCTTCTGTGGGCACATGTGTCTGTCCAGTGGAGGGAGATAGACAGCAGACAGTAAAGATGTCAGTGGTAGAGTGCAGGAGCAGGGCAGAAAAGCTTCAGCAGTTTATGAGGACCTGAGCAGAGTCCTTGGGCATATATATCCCTGGGCAACTATTAGGACAGAGCCAAGTGGGACACAGGACCCTCCCAGACCTTGGTAGTCCAGGTTGAGGATACCCACAGCAAGGTGGGCATCTTAGAGAAGGAACTGGCAAGAGTTGAATACTTGAATTTCATCAAGCACTGAGTCCTGAAATAATGGTGCTGCTTGCTTGTTTCAGGTATGCCTCAAGTGCCGTGGCATGAAAGAGACCCATATGCCTGTGTACTGCAGCTGCGCAGGGGACTTTGCTCTCACCATCCGCACTGAGGTTAGCCATTCTCACACTGTGGGGCATTTCCTCTCCCTCCTGAGTAAAACCCAGAGTCATTGTGTCTGTCTGTTCCTACAGGTCTTCGTGGAACAAATTAGAGTCTTCCAGAACATTGCCAAGTACTACAGCATGTCATATCTCCAGGAGACCATAGAATGGCTGCTACAGACAAGCCCTATAACAAACTGTTAACAAGCCTAGGCTAAAGACACTTTGGTATCCCACACCTTACTGCCTGCTCCAAAAGGCTTAACCACTGACCAAACTCATGACCACAGCCTGGGAAGAACAGAGAGAATACTTCTGGGAACTTCATGGCCTAAACAAGCAGGAACAGGGAATGGCTCTGTCCCTAGCTACCTAAGTAAACAAGGTTTTGAAGCTTCTGTTTTATGCTTCCACACAAAGCTCTTCTGCCTTCGGTCTGAGCATGAGATGATATGTTCTAAGATGAGGTAAGGGTTTGGGCAGAGAAGACACAGAAATCAGTGCAAAACCCTGACTGTGACCAGAGACTTGCTTATTTTCAGACAAATGGGCCTTTCCCTCAGCTTCATGGGTATAGAATTCAGGCTGCTTTCTGGGAAATCCAGAAACAAAGACCCAGGGTTTTTTTCTTCAGAGCAAAGTATGAAGAGGGTTATCTATCACCCAGTCTCTTGAGTGAGACCTGGTGCTCTATCCAGAACTGGACTGAGACATGCCTAAACACCTTTGACCTGCCTAGTCTATGTGGAGAACCCACTCTTTGTTCATCAGGACTGGATAGCAAGGACCTCTTGAGCCTGAGGCCCATAAGCAGAGGGCTTTAGGTGTCATTTATCATAGTCTCAAACACCCTAAGACCTAGATTTTAGAAAAATAACTTCTCACATGCAAGATTTGAGGCTTAGCTGGAGAAGAAGCAAGGAAAATGAGGGGAAAGCAGTCCTGTGAGGTTTCAGATCTGTGGAGGGCTTGTACTCAGCCATCACTTGTCCCTCGGGACATCACAGACCCAGAGCACTGAAGCTGATACGCTCTTAAAGGGGCAGCTTAATCTCCAGCCTTTTTAGTATGATGCCCTTTTGCACTGCAAGTGGTGGAATAAGTTGTTCTCACTTCCTTCTCTGTACTGACACTGACCTATCTGCTAGATGAGCAGAACCTTTCATTGGTTCAGGAAATAAGAGAACTCTCAACTCTCACTGAGCTAAATGCAGCCCTTGTCTACTGCTTCTTTCTGGCCCAGGCCATAGTTTACCAGGGCAGCAGCCAAGTGCCAAACTCAAATACCCCAAATAATGGGAGCCCTAAAGAGAGATGGGAGATCCTACTGAGCTTATGTGTATGAGTATTTTGCCTACATGTATGTGTATGTACCAAGTATATGCTTGGTACCCACAGAGGTCAGAAGAAAGCATTGGATCCCCTGGAACCAAAATTATGGATGCTCGTGAGCCACCATGTGTGTGCTGGGAACCAAACTCTAATCCTCAGAGAGCTACAAGTGCTCTTGTCTGCTTAGACATCTCTCCAGCCCCCTATAGTTTGCAAGTCCTAGTTTACTACTTTCATTTGTATAGGGACCCTATAAAAATCTTGTACAGGGAGTCCCTGAAAGGAAAGTTTAATATCTAACATCTATCCATCAGGCATTTGTCTGAACCTTGGCAAGCTCGGGCTGTCTGCAGGGAGAAACATGATATCTACTTGATCTTCCCTGGTTGGAATGTGTACTGAGCTGGCAGTGCTGGGACATTCTGAATGGAGAGCAAATCAAATTAGACAAGGGGAGGAGGGAGCTGGTTAACTTAGCTTCCTGGATTTCTGGGCTCAAGAGACATTGGCTTATCTCCCAGAAGAGCCAGTCTACAGCAGCACAGGGTAGGTCACTGCAGCCATAGACACTGCTCAGCCCTGGATTCGATCAGAGGTCAATTTAGGGATTCTGAAGTAGAAAACTCTCTCTGGCCCTGGTTTCTAAGCTGTAACCAGATACCAAACTGAAAAGGGCAGTTTGTCTAAAACTAGATAAACTTACAAACCAAACATAGAGGAAGTTAAACATACTTGGTGGCCTGTAGAGGCCATGACCAAGGAAGGAAGGATCTGGGAGTATCAAGATCTCATGTTCTTCCAAACATCCTCTAACACTTGGTATGACAACACAAACACACCATCTTCGGGTAATGTGGGCAGAAACTGAAGGGACTCCTTCCTAGTTCTTTGGTCACTCTGCTACTTGGTGTGCTGTTCTGAGCTAGGGTGCTTTCTTGGGTAGCGTTCAGCATAGACATACCCACCAGGGAACTAAGATCCAGGCTCCCAACAGGCTTTACCTGACCAGAGTCACTCCACTAAAGGGGAAAGATACAGTAACTAGGTTACCCCAGGCCCTGATATTAGTACTAGCTTTGTGCTTCACCTGTTCACTGTCCTCACCCCATGACATTGATTCTGAACATAGCCTTATCCCCTTGGCAGATGTGGCTTTATTCCACCCAATCTGGTTAACAGACCTAAGAATGCAGGCAAACTCAGAATGCAAGACCCCTGGGAAGGAGACTGACTCTCCTGTCTTATATTCCTGAGCCCACAGCTACTCTCAAAGAATTGAGGCCAGAAAGCTCATCCATCACTGGTTTATTGGACTCAGCACGCTGCGACTTCTAAAGGGGGGAGGCTTAAAATACAACAGGAGGACATAGCTCTAATTTGGGGTCCCAGAATGCTGTGTGAGAGTACAAGAAGTGGGCAGGGAAAGTATAGGGGTCCTATGAGGAGTTGGGAAAGGAGATGGCAGGGACCCACTTCTCCCCAGAAGCCTTAGGGAGAGGAAGAATGTAAGCTTGCCCCAGAGCAAGATGCCTGTCCTCTTGCACAGGTGTCTCTTTCCCAGTCACATGGACATAGTTACTGAAGAGCGCAGATCTTCCCTAGGGCTGCCTAGCAGAGGAAGCGGTCTCTGCCCTCCCAGATCCAGGTCTGTAGCTTAGTGAGGATGAGATCAAAGTTGGGCCAAACCTTTGGGGTCCGTGGATGTGGAGTCCTGTTGGGAAGGCTCAGGGACAGGAGGCCTTTGTCCCATATGCTGGTCAAGGGTGTCCACCACCTGCTCAGTCAGAGCAGAGATGGAGCAAGACCGAGAAGGCTGGACAGCCAGTGGTAGCTCTGCCCCTTCTCCCAAAGCTGGTCCTTCACCTGATGGAAGGCTGGGTGGCTGATCCTGGGAGTAGTGACTAGGTGGGGGAGGGATCTGGCCCAAGACAAGGGCAAGGGTCACAGGCCATCTACTTGAGGGATGCCTTGGGGTACGCACCTTGTCGAACTTCTTATGGCTGTAGAGCTTGTTTTTGTTCATGAACGTTAACAAAATCCAGTCACACAGAAAGGAGCCCTGAAATCAGCAGGTGCGAGTGGGTAAAGGCATACCAAGCACTCCCTACCTGACCCAGACCCCCAAGGGGATCTGGGTTTCTTACCACCCCGATGGAGGTCAGAGCAGTAGCCAGATTGATGATAGTGGGAATGAGACTGAATTTCCCTGCCTGTAGAGAACAGATGTGCATTTAGTTAGACCTTCAACACAGGCTGCTTGAGGGTGGGATGCTATAAGGAGCATGGAGCTAGCCCAGCACAGGCCTAGGTGGAACCCTTCAGCCATGTGTACCTGTCCATGCACAATAACGTCAATTCGAATCCCATAGGCTTTGATGAGAGTTCGAGTGGTGGTGGTGTGGTTTATCTTGTAATACTTGGCAAACCTTGGGTAGAGGGAACCAAGGTGATGTCATCGAAGCTGTCTGTCTGAGGACTGTGGCACTCGCACACACTCATCTTCCTCTTCTGGTGGGACTATAGTCAACACAGCCACCACTGTCTATGTCATGGATCCAGACATTCAGAGAACAAGGTACCTGAAATTGTAGCCTGAAGAGGCAGGGTCATACTTGGGGTCGAGCCTCCGGAAAGAATATTTGGGGTTGCACTCTGATTCAGACAAATCCAGGTCACAGTTCCAGTTGATGATGACCCCAATGACACCGCCCTGCAGAAAAGTGAGCCAAGGAGGTTTGAAGAGCATAAAGCAGAAAAACCTCAAGGGGTAGGGCTCAGCTCAGAGCCAAAGGTCCAGGGAACTAGTTACTTTCTGGCTTTCCAGGCATAGTGAGGTACTAGCACCAGTCATGGGTCCAGGTGTCAATAATTGATCAGGTAGGTGCCTGCACACACCATGATCACATTTCTCCCCTCTGCCTAAACACAGCTAAAGCTGGCCAAGACAAAGAAGGTACATCTAGATGCAGTAAAACCCTTCCTAGGTAGCTTCTCTGTCCCATGCCCTCTGATCCTCACCTTGTGTGCCAGTTCTGTGAAGTTCTCTCCTGCCTGCTCTACAATGAAGCCCAGCCTGAAGATGGGACAGTATGGATCAGAATCCTGATCAAATGTGCAGTGCTTCAGGTAGTCACTCTTCTGGCTTGCAATGTTGCCCCTAAGGAGAAGCACAAGACAAACACCTGCTCCCAGCACACGCCTACATACTGGTCGGGCATTTGCAATTACTCTGCCCTTCAAACTCACTTGGAGAACTTAAACTTGGGATAGTGGATGCTGTTCTTGATGAGGATGGTGAAATTTGGGGCCATTTTACCCAGAAAATGGCTGCAAAGTTACAGACAGTGATTTAGTCTCCTTTTCCCCAAATCCCAGGGGAAGGAAGGAAGACATGGTCTCCCTCCTCCCAGTTAATCTGATCTTCATCAGTAAGGAGAAAGGAGACTGTCGATGGGGTCTGTAGATCCTGCATACTTTTCAGAAGTTCCATCCTCTACCGGGCACCAGGCTGACACCTCGCAGGTCTTGGAGTCCCCATGGTAATAGGGTACACAGTGCCCTGTCCGAATCCCTACAGGACACACACTGATTAATCTGCTGAAGTCAGTGCTAACCCTGCCTTCCCCATTGTCCCTGGTGCACACTGACCATTGCCCTGCATGTCCAGCTGTCCGGCCACACAGTCGTCATCTGAATGGCAGCTAGAGCTGTGAACCCTCATGCTCTAGAGTGGAGATTGTAGGTCAGAGGGTAGACTCTGCAACTGGCCTAGGTTTTCCCAGACCACCCTTGACCCGCCTCACCTCTGGGCATGTTCCCAGGGTCTGGGAAGGAGTAACCTCGATCCTGGTGATGATGCTGACTACACTGCCCCCCTGGGTGCAGAAATAAAGGCGCGGTGGGCCTGTCAGCTCACTCAGACCAGTCACACCGCGGAGGAGCATCGGGCCTGGGGCAGGAAGCGCCGCACCTCCGGGGGCTTTACGTATTCCTCCACGTCCCACACTTTGTGCTCCGACATGGTGATCCCCTTGACTTTGGTGATGATGGAGCTCTCCGGACCGGTCTCGCTGTCCTGGTAGCTTTTCTGCACGATGAAGACGTACCTGTGGAACAGGGCGGTGCCGGCTCCGGAGGCAACCCTGGAGAGACCAGGATATCCCTCTCCTGAAGCCCTAAGGGCGTCCGCTCGAGCCCCGAGCTGAGCAACCCCTCCCGACCGATTGCCCACTGTGCCCGGGCCGGCGCACCACACGAAGTAAAGCAGAATGAGCAGCTGCACCATGCGGTGCACGAATCCCAGGCGCCGATTCCGCACCACGATCACCTTGGGCGTCTCGTAGTCCCAGAACGCGGACCAGCAGCCCCGGGCCAAGCGCCGGACCATGGCCACCCCCGCGGGAAGCCGGGGCTGTGCAGCGGCCATGGCCCGAGGAGCTCCGTCCACAAGAGCTGCTGGAGCTCCTCACACCCTCGGCCTCTCGTGGGCAGGCTGGGGGTGTGGCCTCGCTCCCCGCCCATTGTGACAGTAGCAATCTAGTCCCGTTCCAGTCTTACTGAAGACTGCAGGTGCGGCGGGGTACGGCTCAGAGTGCAGCCTGGTGGTGCAG
Source organism: Mus minutoides (assembly GCA_902729485.2). NCBI lineage: Eukaryota > Metazoa > Chordata > Mammalia > Rodentia > Muridae > Mus > Mus minutoides. Next base: position 2,988,643 of record LR749489.1, read on the forward strand.
TTGGTGGATCACAACTCCAGCTTGGTGACAAGGAGGGCGGAGAGGCCAGGCCAGCCCAGAGAGCCCCGGGAGGAGCCCAAGAGAAGCTCCATACTGGGCGCTTTCCTCATCACTCATGAGGCTCAGGAAAGGCTCAGGGGCTGACAGCAGGCACCCCAGGTTTCTCATAGCAGACACACAAGCAAGCCCCAACCCTCGTTTCTCCACAGAACTGCCCAGCATTGTGATGTTAATTCCATTTCCCACCCCCCACCACCCCTTGCAAACCGAAATTGTTTGCTGGTAACTGATCAGGTCTCTCCTGCGCCCAGGTTATTTGAAGCAAATACCAAATATCTTAATATGTCTCAGCGAGATGATTTTAAGCTGTCTTTTATGGAAATAAGATGCGTTTATCGTACGTGCTGCTGTACATTGTGCAGTCCCCTTCACTGGACAACATAAAACTCGTTCTCCCACCTCACAACAAACCCCTGTCCATGAAGCCGCCATTCCTGTTCCCACAGTAGTCTTCATGACTCAAAAAGGTTTTTCTTTGAAATACGATACCTACGTCTGCCTTTATCATGTTTTCAAGATCCACCCACATCTTTGCTAATACTTCAAAGTAAGGCCAGAGCAAATCCATACTTGGTAAACCTGGACATCTCTTTGCTGTTGCTAATAGTACAGTTAAATTGCATTTTTGAACTGTTTGATTAAATCTGACCAGTGTCTAGGGAGAAAAAGCAATCTAATTTAGAGCAACTGAATGCATCATTTTAGGGAATATTTTGTAACAAAAGGCTGGGTCTTGGCCCATCTCAGACGCCAGTTGCCCAGATCCCTTCCAGACAAGACCTCCCCACCCGAAATCACCAAGCTGATTACATCCTTCCTGTTTTCCACCAAGGACCTCCATAGGTCTTGGTACCATTCTTTGTGAGTTCTTCTTTCTTAGAAAAGTCCTGCTTTAATTTGCCTGAGGCTGAGCATGCTTATACAAAACCAGTAATCCCACCACATGAGAGGTGGAGACAGGATTGTAAGTAGTCAATCCTTGTCAATCATTAAAGAGTGCTGCTGGAGCTGCTATACCTCAGGATAGCTAGGTGGTGGAACACTTGTCTAGTACTTGTGAGCCCCTGGGTTAAGTCTCCACGCCCCCCACCCAGGGGCAAAAATCTCAAGTGAACCACAGCCCACACACTATAGAACAGACAGAAGGGTTGATAAATGAGAACAAACTGAGACTATTATCAGGGGGCGGAGTCAGCACCAGACATGAGTACCTGACTGGGAATGGAGAAAGAGGACTCTGGGTGCCTAAGGAGTTGTGGTCCTAGGGCGGGGGTGGGGGGTGGGGTGGGGGCACAAAGAGCAAGTGTCCTACACTGCTGGGTAGGGGTTTGATTGGCTATTGGTCCTGATTTAGAACAGAGGCAAAAAGCAGGAAAGCAGGTAAAGTATGGTGGGAGGCTATGTCCACGAATGTCTACATTCTGTGCAGAGGGCGGGGCAGGAAGTGGAGTGGAGTAGAGTTACTGCTCAGCGACTTGAGGCCAAGTACCCTTGGCTAACCTGTAACCCTCTACTTCACGGCTGACGTCTGCTCGGAAACTGCAGTTTGGCTGCTCTCGCTGCACAGGAGCAAGTGGACCTGGGGCAAGGAGGTAGGGCCGCTGGGAACTCAGCAAAAACTACCTTTCTACTCCCAGGAATAACTCAGATTCGTCTGTCCTGTGGTACCTGACAGGAAACAGGAGAAAGATAGTCTAGTTTCTGGGTCTACCCAGCGGTTGCAATCATCCCTTTCCCCTCAAAACAGAGTGAAAAATTAATTGTAAAATGGCTTCTTCTGAGACGGTGCACACCCTGGAAAACTCCTGCTTTGTACAATATGAAATAACTTAGAGTAGGGTGTAGCCTGATCTCAACAGCCCTCCGTGCCCAACAGAGCACATCTTCCCATTAAACAGTGCCTTTCTAGGCCCTGACACCACTCTTCCATCTGTCTCTGTGGACCTGATGACTCCAAGGCCCTTAGGTAAGTGGAGTCCGACAGTATTTGGCCTTTTGTGACTAGCTGATTTATTTAACACGGTGCGCTCAGGGCTTTCCTGTGCAGTAGTCCTTTATGAACAGTGGTGATCTGTGACCCTTTTATACTGGGCTTCTTATGGGCAATAACAGAGTGCTCTTGGGCTGTGTGAGGTATATCCTGTCCAACTTGGAAACAGGGCCTTGTCAGGACTTAAAGGGAAGGTTGCAGCTTAAAAACAAAAACCACTTCCTGGTTTCAAACACAAAGAGAACATGGCAAGTTTGAAATTCAAAAGCGTTCAGGTGGTGGCTCAATTGATAACATATGAAGCTTGTTTAGCTATATGGAAAGAACACTGGCTGAGTTTGTACAATAGCTGTGGAAATGCTCCTTTGACTGGGACAGTGCTATGTGCCCTTGCGTTCCTGGTGGTAAGGGCCATCTAGGACCTTTGACTTGCTGTGAAGGAAACAGGAGTAGATTCTTTCCACCCTTAGCAATCGGTCCCATTCCTGCGTCTGGCACAGTCAACCACAGGCAGTGACTGGGAAGAGAAGAAGTGGTCAGCATGGGGAACTCAGGGTGTCTCCCATTACCAACCAGAAGTACAATTGGTCTTGAATTGGAAAAGTAAATCAAAGCCAGGAGAGCTGAGGTCAGAGAATTGGCTCAGCAGCTGGTAACACTTACTGCTTTTCTAGAGAACCCAGTTTAGTTCCCAGCATCCACATGGTGGCTCACAGTCACTTATATCTCTAGTTTCGGGCAAGTATGTGGTGCAGGCAAAACAAACACATCTAGCCAGGCGTGGTGGCGCATGCCTTTAATCCCAGCACTTGGGAGGCAGAGGCAGGCAGATTTCTGACTTCGAGGCCAGCCTGGTCTACAAAGTGAGTTCTAGGACAGGCAGGGCTACACAGAGAAACCCTGTCTCGAAAAACAAAACAAAAACACATCTATAAAAATAAAAATAAACAAAAATTTAAAAACAAGGACATGGAGGCAGAGATCTAATGGAAGATGCGCACTCTAGAACAGACAGTAGAAGACTGTGGTTGGCTCCCGAGGACACCTCAAACTGTGGCTCTAGGTTTTGTTGTTGTTGTTGCTTATTTGTATGTATGTGTATTTTCATGTGTGTACATGCCTTGTCTGTATCTTCTGCTGCATTGAAATAGATTCTCTCATTAGCCTAGCTCTTATCAATTAGGCTTGTCTGGCTAGCCAGAAGGCTCCAAGGATCCTCCCCAATGCTGGTATGCCTACCACTACACCTGGCTTTATTTTTATTTATATTTTTTATTTTAAATATATACATGTATTTGTGTGTGGGGGGTGTTTTAAATTGCATGTATGTATGTGTACCATGTGTATGCCTATTGCCTGCAGAGGCCAGAGTAGGCATGGAGTCCCCTGGAACTGAAATCACAGACAGTTGTGAGCCATCATGTGGGTGCTGGGAACTGAACTCATATCTTCTGAAAGAGCAGCAAGTGCTCTTAACTGCCAAGCCATATATCCAGCACTCTTTTTTTATTATGTTTTATTTATTTTGTGTGCATAAATATGGAGGAGGAGCTTGTATGACCATCTGAAGACAACCTGTGGGAAATGGTTCTCTCCTCCCACCATGTGGGTCCTGGGGATCAAACTCGGGTCATTAGGCTTGTAGACAAGATGTGGTGAGTAATCTATTACATACTGAGCCATCTAACCACCCCACGCCTGGCCTTTTTTCCATGAACTCTGGGAGTTAACTCGGGTCCTTGTGGTTGCAAGGCAAGCCCTTTACTGACAGAGCTATCTTCTTAGCCTCACAGTACTGCTGTCTTTTCAAAATGTTTTATTTATTTATTTGTTTGTTTGTTTGAGGCAGGGTTTCTCTGTGCAGTCCTGGCTGTCCTGGAACTCACTCTGTAGACCAGGCTGGCCTCGAACTCAGAAATCCACCTGCCTCTGCCTCCCAAGTGCTAGGATTACAGGTGTGCGCCACCACTGCCCGGCCAAAATGTTTTTTGTTTGTTTGTTTGTTTTTTGGTTTTTCGAGACAAGGTTTCTCTGTGTAGCCCTGGCTGTCCTGGAACTCACTTTGTAGACCAGGCTGGCCTCGAACTCAGAAATCCACCTGCCTCTGCCTCCCAAGTGCTGGGATTAAAGGCGTGTGCCACTGCACCCGGCTGAGAGGGGCAACTTCTGTTGCACACAAAACAAAGTGTTCAGTCCTTGTAGTAAGCCCTTTTTCTCCCACTGGCTCTTTATCTTTTTTTCCCTTTCTTTCTCCTTCATCTCCCCTCCCCGCCCCCACCTTTTTTTGTCTTCCTCTTTCTCTTTTAGTGCAGATCAAAATAGGACTAGGCCTTCAGGCTGTAATGCTCTCTCCCAAACCAATGAACCAGACTCTCTCGAATGAAATGTTCCAGTGCAGTGAGCTGTGGCTTATTATATACCTATAACTCCGACGTTACGGAACCCAAAACTCAAAGGACCCATGTGTCCTGCTGATGTGTTGAGGAAACTCTTTGCTGAGATTCGCTGACTGGCTGACTTCATTCTCAGGGAGGTACTTGGTGGGCAGAAACCTTTGTCTTAGGATATAGTTTGGGCAAACAAGTCACACAGCAGGTGCTCAGTAAAAATGCCAAACTTGGTGGCATGGAACAGAGCCCTGGAGGAAACTAGAACTCCTATGCTTCCCCAGTCCTCTCTTCCTGCTCTGGCCTCCCAGTGTCTCCAGTCTCTTCCTGTCCCCAGTTTAGGAATCAAAGAGGGAGGAGAGCCTAAGATGCCCCTGGGCCAGCTTAATAGGTGCTGAGGAAATTCCTACCTCTGTCCTGAGCCTTGGGGTATAGGTTCCCTCTCCTCCTGCTCCAGTGTCTGCCATCCTGTAGTCCCAACACTTCTTCAGGGCCAATCCAGAACTATCAGCGAGAGGGGGGGAGCTGCTAGCCAGAGAGCATAGCTGAGCTTCATAACCTCAGCTTCTCTTCCAGCAGGGTTTCTTACTTGTGCCTCCAAGAAGTCTGGGAAGTAACACACATAGAGACACACATAGACTCTCTCTGTCTCTCTGTCTCTGTCTCTGTCTCTGTCTCTCTCTGTCTCTGTCTTTCTTTGTCTCTCTCTGTCTGTCTCTGTCTTTCTCTGGCTCTGTCTCTCTCTGTCTTTCTCTGTCTCTCCCTTTGTCTCTCTCTGTCTCTCTCTGTCTCTCTTTCTCACACACACACACACACACACACATTCTCTCTCTCTCTCCCTCTTTCCCTCTCCCTTCCCCACCCCACTCTACTTTGCAACCCAGAGATTTCCCAGGAAGAACAGAAGAAAGCAAACAAGACAGCGCTGGAAATCCTGAAAACCAGAGGCTCAGGTGGAGCCTGAAAACCAGAGGCTCAGGTGGAGCCTGAAAACCAGAGGCTCAGGTGGAGCCCGAATCAGGAACTCGTATTCTAGTTTGCCCTTGGCTGCTGTGACAAAAATACCAACTGAAACCAACCCAGAAAGAAAAGGTTTATTTGGATAACACTTCCACATTACAGTCCATCACTGAGGAAAGCTAGGGCAGGATCTCAAGCAGGACCCCGGAGGCAGGAACTGAAGCAGAGATGCCCTCTTCTGGTATGTCTGAAAATAGCTACAGTGTATTATTCATATACATAAAATAAATAAATCTTAAAAAAAAAAACCACAAGTAGTCATATTGGGTGTATTAGCATATTTTCTGTTAGATTGTATCCAGGGGAGAATTATTTTATTCTGCTCACATCATCGGGATGATAGGAAAGACGTTCTCTGGCTTGTTCCACAAGCATACCACACTTTGCAAACTCACAATAGACTCTGGCACGAGAACAACCATCTCTCACAAATGCTGGTGATGACCCAGCTTGGAATACTTTTAAGGTGACTCTGAAGATTCAGAGGTGAAGGGAGGACAGAGAGGGAGGCACTTTGTTTTGTTGCATGAGGGCAGAGCTGCTGCCACACATTACAGCGGCTGGATGTGACAGGGGGAGGGAAAAGGAAGAGACATATCCCAAAGTCCCACATCCTACACTCGGACTCTCCCAGGCCTTTCCCCTCCGCACTTCACCACTTATGCCAGACACAGAGTCTGACTTGGACCAGGCCAAGCCCTTTAGCTGCTTCTTGAGATGAATAGACACTGTTCTTAGAAACAAAGGAAACCCAGGCCATCCACAGCGTGTCACTCAGTGTTTAAGGCACACCAAAATAAGAACACTAATGAACAGGGACCATGATCCAGGCACTGAAGGCAAAAACGGAGGGAGAGGGTACTCTTCTGATGTTACACTCCTTAATGTTTGGCCTCTTTCCTGGCTTTGTCTTTTACGGAGAGTCTAATTCATTCGGAATTAGCTTCAATGGATGGGAAGAGGAGATGTTGAGAGCCCAGGGTCAAGCTAGAGACGGCCTAATCAGTAAAGTGTTTGCTGTAGAAGCATGAAGGTCTGGTGCTCCATCCATAGAACCCACATAAAGAAGCCCACTGTGGGCCTGGAGGTGGTGGTGCACGCCTTTAATCCCAGGCAGAGGCAGGCGGATTTCTGAGTTCGAGGCAAGCCTGGTCTACAGAGTGAGTTCCAGGACAGCCAGGGCTACACAAAGAAACCCTGTCTCCAAAAAATCAAAATAAATAAGTTAAATAAAATAAAGGAAGTGAGCTAACAAATCAGGAAGAGACACAGGGGATCCTTAACCCAAATAACAGAAACCATTCTGAAAAGCCGCAGACTGTGGTTCCAGCTAGAACCTTCTGGAAAAAGTTGAACTACAGAAACAGAAAAAGAGAAAACCCAGCGATTGCCTTGCTGGGCTGAGGACAATGGGCAGGAACAACAGGCAGTTCCATGTGACATTGTGACGGTGTGACGGTGTGGCAGTGTGGCAAAGTGGCAGTGTGGCGGTATGGCGGTGTGACGGTGTGTGACAGTGTGACAACTGTGTGATGATGTGACGGTGTGACAACTGTGTGACAGTGTGATGGTGTGACAACTGTGTGACGGTGTGATGGTGTGACGACGGTGTGACAGTGTGACGACGGTGTGATGGTGTGACGGTGTGACGGTGTGATGATGGTGTGACAACTGTGTGACGGTGTGACGATGGTGTGACAACGGTGTGACAACTGTGTGACAACGGTGTGACAACTGTGTGACAACTGTGTGTCGGTGTGACAACTGTGTGACAACTGTGTGACGCTGTGACAGTGTGACAGTCTGATGGTGTGACAACAGTGTGACAACTGTATGACAACTGTGTGATGTTGTGACGACGGTGTGACGCTGTGACGTGTGACGGTGTGGCAATGGTGTGACAACTGTGTGACGATGGTGTGACAACTGTGTGACAGTGTGATGGTGACAACTGTGTGACAGTGTGAAAGTGTGACGGTGTGATGGTGAGACGACAGTGTGACAACTGTGTGACGGTGTGACGGTGTGACGACGGTGTGACGGTGTGACAACTGTGTGACTGTGTGATGGTGTGACAACTGTGTGACGTGTGACAACTGTGTCATGGTGTGACAACTGTGTCATGGTGTGACAACAGTGTGACAACGGTGTGACGACGGTGTGACAGTGTGACAACTGTGTGACAGTGTGACAACTGTGACGGTGTGAAGGTGTGACGGTGTGACAGTGTGATGGTGTGACGGTGTGACGACGGTGTGACAACTGTGTGACGGTGACAATTGTGTGATGGTGTGACGGTGTGACAGTGTGAGAACTGTGTGATGGTGTGACAACTATGTGACGGTGTGACGGTGTGATGGTGTGACAGTGTGACAGTGGACCTACCGTTTTCTATCTGTCCAAATTGGAAACATGTGGCTCACAACTGCAAGGCCCACACTGTAAACCTTGAATTTAGGCCAGAGTGCACATGTCCTTTTATGTTACTGGTGTTGCTGCCCTGCCCCCACTAGTGTGACATATTACCAAAGAGAGAAAGGGACTGAGGAAGAAAGTAGATGTATAAGAACTAGAAATCGGGTCTGGAGAGATGGCTCAGGGGTTAAGAGAACTGGCTGCTCTTTCGGAGGTCCAGAGTTGAATTATGGTAGCTCACAACCATCTGTAATGGGATCTGATGCTCTCTTCTGGCATGCAGGTGTACATGCAGATAGAGCACTCATCAGACACACCAGAAAAGGACATAGGAGCCCATTACAGATATGACTGTGAGCTACCATATGGTTACTGGGAATTGAACTCAGGACCTCTGGAAGAGCAGCCAGTGCTCTTAACCGCTGAGTCATCTCTCCAGCTCCTTGTCTGTTGGGTGGTTGTTTGTTTTGAGTCAGAGTCTCACTATGCAGCTCCGGCTGGTCTGGAGATCATAAAGATCCTACTGCCACTTCCTAAGTGGTAGAGTTAGAGATGCTTGCCATAGAGTTTTTCTGCTTGTTTGAGAAAGAGAGAGAATATGAATGTGTGCTCACATAGTCTAAGGTGGTCTCACCTCATGCATTTGCTTCCCAGTTCTGGGTATACAGTTGTGCACCATCTAGCCATGTTTATGCAGTGGGAATCAAACTTGGCGTGTGCTATGTGCTATGCAATCACTCTACTGACTGAGAAACAGTCCCAGGCCTTATGCACTTTTTTTTTCTGTAAACCCAAAGCTGCTCATAAAAATAATTATTTATGGGGGCTGAAGAGACAGCTCAGAGTTTAAGAGCTATTCCAGATGTTCTGAGTTCAATTCCCAGCAACCACATGATGGCTCATAGACATCTACAATGAGGTCTGGTGCCCTTTTCCAGCCTGCAGGTATATACACAGGCAGAACACTATATACATAATAAATAAACAAGTCTAGCCGGGCGTGGTGGTGCATGCCTTTAATCTCAGCACTCGAGAGGCAGAGGCAGGCGGATTTCTGAGTTCAAGGGCAGCCTGGTCTACAAAGTGAGCTCCAGGACAGCTAGAGCTATACAGAGAAACCCTGTATCAAAAAAAAAAAAAAAAAAAAAAAAAAAAGGACTGGAGAGATGGCCCAGTGGTTAAGAGCGCTGACTGTTCTTCCAAAGGTCCTGAATTTGCTGGATTCAAATCCCAGCAACCACCTGGTGGCTCACAACCATCTGTAATGAGATCTGACACCCTCTTCTGGTGTGTCTGAAGACAGCTACAGTGTACTTACATATAATAATAAATAAGTCTTTGGGACAGAGTAAGTGGGACCGGAGTGAGCAGAGGTCGTGAATTCAATTCCCAGCAACCACATGATGGCTCACAACCATCTATACAGCTACAGTGTACTCACATACATTAAATAAACAAACAAATAAATAAATAAATTTTAAAGAAGAATAGAAAAGCAAAAAAATTACAAAAAAATAATTGTTTTAAAAAGCTATTTTATAAGAGACAGTACTGGGGAGGAGAGAGGCCATTTTGCTGTATGCATAGGGCAAGGCTTACTCTGTAAAACCCTGACAGGTCCAACGTGAGATGTCTGTCACAATGTGGACGCTGCGGCTGAGGCTGCGGCTGCTGCTGCTGCTGCTGCTGTTCTGGGCTGTCCCCACATTCCAGGATAAGAACAAGAGGGTTTCAGCCTACAAGGTGAGCTCAGGCCGTGCCCTCCCATGCATGTCTATTCTCTAGAAGGCTGGAGGCAGGGTGGGGAATCGAGGACCTCGATGGAGCAGAGGTGACAGGAGCCTGGAACATCTGGGTAGGCCCAGTGGGGAAGGATGTGAGAACGTATTTGGTGAGTGGTACAGTCATAACGGTATCTGAGGGTCTGTATCTCACGGCTGCACCCAATCTTCATGCAGCCCCATCTCAGTGAAGTCCTAAAAGACATAGAAGATTGGCAGGATGCTCCAGTAGGCAGGGTGCAAGGACTCTCCTAGGGTCCCCCGACTCCTTTCTGTGCAGTGTCATATTCCTGGTTGCCTTTGGGCACACCCCAAATCACCCAATGCTGCGTCCTGTTGATCTGTGGTTCCCTTCTCCCACCTGACCTTCTGAGCACCTGGCCTAGGATAGACACTTTTTTTCTCTCTCTCTCTCTCTTTTCATTTTCTGTTTTGGCTTTTTCGAGGCAGAGTTTCTCTGTGTAGTCCTGGCTGTCCTAGAACTCACTCTGTAGCCCAGGCTAATTTCCAACTCAGAGAACCACCTGCCTCTGCCTCTGCCTCTGCCTCTGCCTCTGCCTCTGCCTCTGCCTCTGCCTCTGCCTCTGCCTCTGCCTCTGCCTCTGCCTCTGCCTCTGCCTCTGCCTCTGCCTCCCAAGAGTTGGAATTAAAAGGGTGCACCGCCATGGTCAAGCTTACATGCTCTCTTCCACTCTCCCCTCTCCCTGTCTTCCCCATTTCCCAGGTTAGACAACACGCTTCAACCTTGAGTTGAGGGGAGGTCAACACAAGGAAGTCGGAGTGGAGTGGGTGGAGCCAATATCTAAACGGAGAAGCCCCCTGGGAACTGGGTATGCAGCTGCCTTAAAGCAGGTGAAAAAACCCCGGATGTTTCAGGGGATCGGAGAGATGTGTCAAAACAATTCTGAGTGTCAGAGCGACTGCTGTGTCACCAACAGCTTGAACCCACAGAAATTCTGCACTGCCCAGACCGTGTTTTTGGAATGTGTACCCTGGAGGAAGGTGACTGGAGCCCCGGGGAACATCTAGGGAGGGAAAGAAAGCCCCCCTTGTACCTGCTCTTGCATGAGCTCGAGGAAATGAGCCCCCTGGGAGGGAGAGAGAAGGGAATTCTCAGGGGTGGTAGAGGGAAAGGGAGTCCCTGGCAGCAGAGAGCGCTGGACCCCTGTTCCCTCACAGCCAAATGGGTTCCTCTGTGAAGAAAATTCAGAATGCCACAGCAACTGTTGCATCAGGACTAGCAGCAACCCAGACACGTTCTGCTCATCAAAGACCATCTTCATGCAGTGTATATCCTGGCGCAAGGTCAGCACAGAACAAGGGACCCATGGACTCATGGGGCAAGGTCCCTGGTGAGAAGAGGGGAAGAAGGACTTTCCCTGGGGCTAGGTGATATCTGACCATCTCTCTCCAGCCCGAAGGAGCCATATGCCAACACCATCTTGAATGCTGGAGCCTGTGCTGCCTCCCACTGACCGAGAACAGCCCTTCTTCCCACTGCACAAAGCGCACCGGGCTCCTGGCTCTCTGCCTGCCGGTCGTGAGTAGCCCACCCCAACCCCTACCTACTGAAGCTGCCGTAGGGGTGGGGTGAGGGTTATGTGTGAAACCAAATCCCACCAACAGAGGGCACAGTAGCTACCTGTAGTTAGAGTCCATTTGTCTCCATGGAGCCGACTTGGGGGAGGGGGTTCCTGGACCAGGCACTGGCCCTCTGGGTATAAAAGTATAGGACACAATGGTAAAGGCCTGTTCATCTTACTTAGAGGGGCCAGAAACTTGCAAGTCAGGAAGCTGGTGTTGAAATTAATAGGAGCTGGAGCAAAACTAGTCTTCAAGCCTATAAGAGTGTGTGTCTATATCTGTACATGTATGTTATATGTACATGTTATATGTACATGTCTGTTCTTTCTCAGTCTCTGTCTCTGTCTCTCTGTCTCTCTCATAGCTCTTTCTCTGTTTCTCTCTGACTGTGTGTGGGGGGGTATGCATGTGCGGATGGTCTGTGTGTGTGCGTATGTGTGTGTGGTGTGTCTGTGGTATCTACCAAGTAAAGGTACCATTACAACTACCAGGCAGAAAGGGTCTCCTAGCTTCTCTCCTTACCACCTCCTTTACTTTCTACTGGCCCTTACTGGATCCAGAGGACAAAACCTCACAGAACAAGAGCTATGGAGAACAGGGGCTTGTGGGAGGAGCAGCCTAATTGTGTGCATGGGCTATGTATGCCATGGAGGCTGTGTGCTGTTCAGTACATAGTTTGTTGTTAGACAAACTATGGTGTTCAGGGGGGGGTCTATATCTCATAAGGTTAAGAATATGGCCCCTGTCAGGAGAGCCCAACCTATTGAGTGTGCTTTAGCTTGGTGACTACTTTAGACATCCCGCCACACCTCAGGGAACAGTGGTGTCTGGGCCCTAGACAACGATGCTGTGATTAATGCTTAGAACGAAGCTCATATGATTCTCTCTCTCTCTGTCTGTCTGATCTTTGCTGTCTTGTAGTGAATGAACATGATCTTGTGCGACACAGAACCCAAACTGGACTTCAGAGAGCAGAAAGTGCTGTGCTCACATCCAGACTGTTCCCTTACTTGGGTTCTGAAAATCTGTAGGAATTAGAGATATCTGTTGCTTGTTGTTAATGTGAATTCCTTGAGTCCCAAACATGAAGCATCTGGAGGGGGGTGGGGAAATCACAGGATTGTGCTGAGTTACTACACGTAAATAAAAACTACTGGGTGACAAGGACCTTGTCCAGTCCATGGTTTTCAATAACAAAAGTATGGAAATCTTTGGAAACCCTGAAGACACATTTGGATCTGCTCAGCTCCACTGGGATTACCAGAAGGGTTTGAGATGATGGTGCCCCCCCCCCTTTTCTTTCCCCCCGAGACAGGGTTTCTCTGTATAGCCCTGGCTGTCCTGGAACTCAGAAATCCGCCTGCCTCTGCCTCCCGAGTGCTGGGATCAAAGGTGTGCACCACCACACCCGGCTAATGGTGCCCCTCTTTAAGAAAAAGATTCAAGCTGTCTTGAGAAACCCTGTCTTGAAAAACCATAAAAAGGAAAAAAAAAAAAGAATTCAAGGACAGGATGGCCTGCACAGGGCTGTAAGTTCAAACTTCAGTGCCACAGAAGAAGATAACATTTGATTAATTAACTTAATCTGGAAGTATTTATTATACTAACTCTATACAAGTTATAAATGTTCAAAATGATAATGTTCAATTTTTAATAATTGCTAACTTTCCTTGAACATTTTATTTCCAAATTTTTGGCTTCATCATCATCTTTAACTTACAAAATAGCATATGGGGCCAACAAAGATGGCTCAGTGAGCAAAGGTGTTTTCTGCCAAGGCTGATAACCTGAATTCTAGGATCCAGAGGTTGTGCAGTGGTTTGGCCTGGTGCTATTTGTACTTATGTTAATAGTTGTTCCTCAAGAAGGGTTGCCCTAGCGTTCCAAGACATCCAAGGCTATACAGAAAAACCCTGTCTCAAAAAAAAAAAAAAAAAAAAAAAAACAAAGAAGAGGAAGAAGAAGAAGAAGAAGAGCCGGGTGTGGAGGCGCACGCCTTTAATCCCAGCACTCGGGAGGCAGAGGCAGGCAGATTTCTGAGTTCGAGACCAGCCTGGTCTACAAAGTGAGCTCCAGGACAGCCAGGGCTATACAGAGAAACCCTGTCTTGAAAAACCAAAACCAAAAAAAAAAAAAAAAATTTAGAGCCTGTGATTGGGCAGTGGAGGAGAAAGATGGGACTGGAGGCTCCAGAGGGGGTGACAGGTAGAGAGGGAAAGAGAGGGGACTGAGAAGGAGGAAGAAGAAGAGGAGGAGAAAGAGGAAGAAGAGGAGGAGGAGGAGGACATTGAAATGGACGAGAATTGCTTGGCAGGGAGAAGCTGCAAGTAGCAAGGCGTCTTGTAGCTGGGGAACAAGTTAGTACTGGTACTAGACCTGTCTGATCTAGGCATATGGCTTATAATTAAAATATCTGGATTGTGTGTCTTTTATAAGGGCTTATTAGAGTTGCAAATTCCAGCAACAAGGTTGCCATCTGATCTGTCCTATACCTTCATATCCAGAGGTGTACACACATACACACACAAACACACATACACAAACACATATCACATACACACATACACAAACATACACCACACACACTCTCACACACTGTGCACACACACATACACAAACACACACAGATGAGAGGGAGAGGCATGCCTTCCTCCCAACTGAATAAATGCAAAACTAAATAAAGTAGCATCCTGTGATGTCTTCTTTTTAAGATTTATTTAATATAAACACATTGTAGCTGTCTTCAGACACACTAGAAGAAAGCATCAGATCTCATTACAGATGGTTGTGAGCCACCATGTGGTTACTGGGATTTGAACTCAGGACCTCTGGAAGAGCAGTCAGTGTTCTTAACCTCTGAGCCATCTCTCTAGCCCCTGTGATGTCTTCTACTGAGAGAAAAGAAAAGCAGCTGAATGCCCATGAAGACATGGCTTGATTGCTTGCACAGCCATGAGGACTTCTGATGGTTATTCTTGGTTGTCAACTGGACTACATGAGGAATCCATTAAAACTCAAATCACTGGGCCTGCCTGTGAGAGATTTGTTTGGTTTTGTTTGCTTTGGTTTTTCAAGACAGGGTTTCTCTGTGCAGCAGCCCTGGCTCTGGCTGTCTTGGAACAAACTCTGTAGACTGGTCTTGAACCCACAGAGAGCTGCCTGCCTCTGCCTCTGGAGTACTGGAATTTGGGCACCACCATTTCCGGCTGAGATTTTTGTTTTTTCAGAGACAGGGTTTCTCTGTGTAGCCCTGGTTGTCTGGAACTCACTCTGTAGACCAGGCTGGCCTTGAACTCAGAAATCTGACTGCCTCTGCTGGGATTAAAGGCATGTGTCACCACTGCCCAGCAGATTTATTTATTTATTATATATAAGCACACTGTAGCTGTCTTAAGACACACCAGAAGAGAGCACTGGATCTTATTACAGATGGTTGTGAGCCACCATGTGGTTGTAGGATTTGAATTCAGGACCTTCTGAAGAGCAGTCAGTGCTCTTAACCGCTGAGCCATCTCTCCAGCACTCCCCCCCCCTTTTTTTTTTTTTTTTGGTTTTTCGAGACAAGGTTTCTCTGTATAGCCCTGGCTGTCCTAGAACTCACTTTGTAGACCAAGCTGGCCTCGAACTCAGAAATCTGTCTGCTTCTGCCTCCCAAGTGCTGGGATTAAAGGCGTGCGCCACCACGCCCGGCACTCCCTCCCCCTTTTTTTAAAAGCAATATTACAGGGATGCACAATGAAAACCATGAACGGAGACTGAAAAAGACAGGAGTAAAGCAAGAAGGAGCCCTGAGCCACGGGCTCTGGTGTCTTCTTTTTTTTGTTGTTTTGTTTTTTGTTGTTGTTGTTGTTGTTTTGTTTTTCGAGACAGGGTTTCTCTGTATAGCCCTGGCTGTCCTGAAACTCTGGTGTCTTCTTTAGAAATTATCTCTAGTGAATGGGAGCCAGCGCAAGACTCTGTGCTGTTCCAAAGACAGCCACCAGATGGCGATATTGCCTTGGCATGAAAGAGCCTGGGCAGGAGCTGGTACCTGGCTCAGAGGAAGGAAAAAAAAAAAAAAAAAAGGCAAAAGTGGAGTAGACACACAGTCTTGAACCGCTAAAGTCAGAGATCAAGATGAAGGTTGGCTTGGGAGGTGACTCCCAGAGCCGTTGAGGCAGAAGCTTGGTCCATGGAAGGGAAAAACCAGTGAAATGTTTCAAGATGCAGCAGGCTGGGTAATGCTGGTCCCCGGAGAGCTTGTCCAGGGCAATTACACCTCAGAAGTGCTTTATGGCTTTAATAATATGGTGGTGAAAAATGGGGGGTGGCTGCTGTTCAGCGCATGTTTTATTCATGTCAGAAAAGACTGGCTGATGTCTACAATTAGCATCAGAGACCACAACGTAGCAAGGCCACTGCGAGGTTACAAGAACCCAAGCTGCCAGGCAGGTCCCAAGAAAACAATGCTGGTGGCAAGGCTCCTTCAGGAAGAGGACTTGGTCTTGGAGGCAACCAGAGGTTATTCTCGCTAGACGTCTAGAGTATCACATAACGTGAAGGTGGAACTGAGGATGAAAATCTACTTATTGGGCTGGAGGGATGGCTTGGCGGTTAAGAGCACCGACTGCTCTTCTGGAGGTCATGAGTTCAAATCCCAGCAACCACGTGGTGGCTCACAACCACCCCATAATGAGATCTGACTCCCTCTTCTGGTGTCTGAAGACAGCTACAATGTAACTTACATATAATAAGTGAGGACAGACCCCCGGGTAGCAATGAATTACAGAAACAGTGAAGAGGAATGTGCAAGTTCATCAGGTACAATGAGGCAGAATGCTTGAGGTAAGAGTTGCGGAAAGGCAGACGTTCCTCAGAGCCTTGATCACCTCTTACACGTGTGTAGAGCCCCGTTGCACTGGCTCCCATTCACTAGAGGCAATTTCTTTTTCTTTTTTTTTTTTAAGATTTATTTTATTTATTATATGTAAGTACATTGTAGCTGTCTTCAGACACTCCAGAAGAGGGCGACAGATCTCGTTACGGATGGTTGTGAGCCACCATGTGGATACTGGGATTTGAACTTATTACCTTCAGAAGAGCAGTCGGGTGCTCTTACCTGCTGAGCCATCTCACCAGCCCCTAGAGGCAATTTCTAAAGAAGACACCAGAGCCCGGGGCTCAGGGCTTGCCTTACTTCTGTCTTTTTCAGTTTCCGTTGGTGGTTTTTATTGATTGTGCAGCCCTGTGATCTTGCTTTACAAAGGGGCTGGGGGGCGGGGGCTAGAGAGATGGCTCAGCGGTTAAGAACACTGACTGCTCTTTCGGAGGTCCTGAATTCAAATCCTAGCAACCACTTGGGAGGCACATCAGACTAGGGGACTTTTTACAGTTGGAGCACAGATGGGGTCTTCCAAACGTGATGCACATCATCGCCCCCCCCCCAGTGAAGACGAGAGTCATGTGTCACCTCATGCAGCGGTAGGCAGCAGCTGGAGGTGTACTGAGAAAGCTCATGCCTCCACCTCTCAGAGAGCAGGCTTCTGCTGCAGTCTTGGATAAGACCATCATCCTCAAAGGTAACACTCCACTCCAGAAAGGAATGTCCACCTGAAGGCCAGCGCCACACTAATGAGGTGCCAGCACCAGAAAAATCACCCCTTTGGACCTGGAATGAGCTTGGAGCCACTCCCTCCCTTGTTTAGGACTTGAGGCATTGTGTTCCCTGGCTATCAATTAAGTTTGCATCTACATGAACCCCTTAGAGACATGGATGGTCTTAGCCAGAGGATACCCTCTACCTGCTGTCCACCCCTCATGGTGAGTTCTGTGGCCCTGGCAGTCCTGTGGCATTTGAACAGGGCTCTCTGAGCAGCCTCCAATTCCACCCCAGTCAGGGCTCTGGCAGAAAGATGTAAAAACAAAGTAAAAAAAAAAAAAAAAAAAAAAAAAAAAAAAAAAAAAAAAAAAAAAAAAAAAAAAAAAAAAAAAAAAAAAAAAAAAAAGAAAAGAAAAGAAATTCACTTTCTTCTGCCTTTGCTGGGGTTAAAGGCATATGTGATCACACCTGGGCAACAAAATATATATATTTTTTTAAAATAAAGATTTATTTATTATATGTAAGTACACTGTGGCTGTCTTCAGATACTTTTGTATTTTTTTTTTTTTTCGAGACAGGGTTTCTCTGTATAGCCCTGGCTGTCCTGGAACTCAGTTTGTAGACCAGGCTGGCCTCGAACTCAGAAATCTGCCTGCCTCTGCCTCCTGAGTGCTGGGATTAAGGGCGTGCGCCACCACGCCTGGCTTTCAGATACTTTTTATTTTCTCTCCTGCCCTGCTTGCTCTGGCCAAAAGATTTATTTATTTTTTTATATCTAAGTACACTGTAGCTGTCTTCAGACACCCCAGAAGAAGGCAGATCTTATCACAAATGGTTGTAAGCTACCTGGGAATTGAACTCAGGGTCTCTGGAAGAGCAATTGGTGCTCATAACCACTGAGCCATCCCTCCAGCCCACAAAGTATATACTTGATGCCCAGGTTTTGGAATCACTCTGATGGATGCAGATGAGGAAGGCAGATGAATCTCTGAGTCAGAGGCCAGCCTGGTCTATAATATATCAAGTTTCAGGACAGCCTGGTCTACATAGAGAGGCCCAGTCTAGTCCAGGCTACCCTGGGAGGAGGTAGGTGTTGGAAAGACAATCTGCCTCATGGTTTTCTGGGGATGCAGGGGAACATTCCCCTCTGCCACCCACTCACTCCAAAGCATCATTGAGCTCACAATGCCCTTCATTCTGAGGCTTGGGTAGCCACTTGGTTGTAGCTCACAGACAGTCATCCACAGAGCTCCTGTGACTATTTTCAAAAGACCTCCAACATCTGACATTTCCTCACAGGAAGGGACAGAGAGGATCACCGACCTTCACTTTTTTTTTGTTTTTGTTTTTTAATGCGGTTCCTCTTGCACCTCCTGGTCAGTTGTATATAATCCTGCCCTAGTTGAGCACAGCCTTGTGTTAGGGACAATGGAGGTCGCAGAGCTGGGGAGTGACAGGAGAATCTTATCTATGGGGCTCAGCTGGGGAGTGACAGGAGAATCTTATCTACGGGGCTCTAAGTTGTCTTTTGGGTTCTCTTTCGTTTTGGGTTGAGATTTTTCTGGGGATGCCGCTGCTTTTTAGGGTCACCCATGCTCTGTAAGTTAGCCCAGTCAACTCATTGATTTCCCAAGCTCGACTCCGGGGGACCTCTGCTGTGGCTTGTCACCCGGCCCTGTCACTCGGTGAGGTGACCTGACCTAAATCAGATGTACAGCGGGGTCCTGAGCTTCATCTGTGTGTGTGAGCAAAGGTGGAAGGGGGTCCTTGGCCAACTCCTATCTCAGGCATTCTAAGTTTTCATTTACTGCACAAAGGGTTCACCTGATTTTGTGCCGTGCTAAAGACAGTGGGGATCAAAACCAACCCACGTGGTAACATGTTCCTATGAGCTGCAAAACCCCACGCACAAGAAGCAGGAACTCCAAGGGTGGGTTCCATGCAGAAAACCTGATAGATTCTGGTAACATGGGCTGCTGTGTCCAGGATGGTTAGAGTCACGTGTTACCCAGAGCCAACCTATAAGGTCAGTGGAGTTCCATGCAGACAGGGAGGGGAGGGGGTTGGTGCAGCACAAGTGCCACAAAAGCATAGCTCCTAGGGTGGCAGAGGAAGGAGAGGAGCAGCAAGGACTGATGCCAGCCACACACATGTCCTTGAGGTACTTTGAAGCCCAGAGCCCCATACCCCAGGGAGGGATGCAGGCAGTGAGGTACTTGCCTCAAAGCCAAACAAAACACTGGACCACATTTCATCCAAATCAAGGTTGTATTTATCTCTCTGTGTCGACTGACACGAAGATAGACTATTTAAAATAACCAGAGTCCACTGAGGAAACCAGGCTGGAAGGAACGGAACAGAGTAGTAGACGGGGTGCTAAGTGTTGATTCAGCACAAATGTGCTGGTTGAGAACCAAAAAGGACAAGCTGACACCACACCACACACACAACACGCGGGAAAGCTGGAGAGGGCAGGGATGCAAAACCAAAACCAAAGGGATGAGAGGCTTAGCGACCGGGAGGGCAACGCCCAGATGCTGGGCATTGGGAGGAAAAACAACTTATCTCCTGGTAACCAACCTTTAGACTCTCTCTTGAACGTCTAAGATTCTGCCTGGCCTGCACAAATTCTGAGAACACTGCAGTAAGACTAGCACACGGTGCAGGTTGGTCCTTGTGACTAGAGCCAGCCAGTCCTGAAGCCCACTGTGATTCTAAGCAAACATCCACAAGTGTGGCTCTCCGGAAGGCCCAACAACCTTGGCTCTGAGACTGTCTCCCCCTGAATATCCCGCTCTGCCTCCCAGGCTTGCATAGTTGAAGGGTAGTTGTTGCAGTTAAACTGTTGAGTGTGTTTACAACTGACAGTCGGGTGGGTTTTTGTGACCACATACACAAATAACCAGAGGGGTTTCTAGAAACTTGTTATAGACTGTCCAGGTTAAGAATTTAATAAGTTTTATAATTATATCAACAGAGTATTTACATTTTTTTTCCTAAAAAAACAAACCAAGGAAATCCCCTTACAACTATGCATAATAGAATAAGGCAGAAAACCCAAAGTTTTGTACATTATTATTAATTACTATTTTAATATATATCTGTAACGTCGGTTCCAAGTACCAAGGGAAGGCCAGAGCCGGGCCTGAGTTCGGAGCCTCACAGTGCGCTGGACAGAAAGACCGTTTCTTTCCATAAATAAGACAAACCCTGGGGCTCAAATGGGATCTGAGAAGTTAAACTGCAAATCCCAACTAAAAAAAAATTTTTTTTGGTTCTTTAAAATGTCGTTAGAGCACAAAATTAAGAAAAATACAAAACCATTAAAAATGCTTTTGTCACTTGTGAGGGGGGAAAAGATACAAAGCTAAATTTTTCCCAGTGACCTAATTGCAAGCTCGGAAAATGAAGTCACCCCCAGAAAAGTCCTTGACTATGTAGGCTGCAGCGTGGAGCTGGTGGCGCTGCTCCTGGACTCAGAGGAACTGTGCTCAGGTCCCAAGAATTTAAGTGAGCCAGCTTGCTACGCCGCCGGGACTACCGCGCCTCCACCTCGGGAGGGTTGCACGCGGGCGAGTAGTCCCGTGCCTCGCCAGGCCCCAGCGCCAGGGGCGTGGTCCTGGGATGCGCGGGCGGCGTGGGGACCCCGCCTGTAGTCACCAGTGGAGGAGGCGCACCGAGCGCCGCGGCGGCCGGCGGGGTGCGTGCCAGGAGCGCCCCGTGCAGCGCCCCAGGAGCCAGGCGTGGGTAGTGCATGGCCGGCAGCAGCGCGGCGGCGTCAGAGTCGGGCGCGCGCTCCAGCTCCTCCCGGCGCACCTCCCGCAGGCGCTCCGGGCTGTAGTCGTGAGGCTCGCGGTCCCGGTAGGCGCGTTCCGAGAGCTCGAAGGGAGATGGTCCCGCAGCGGGCGGCGGGGCTGGGAAGGAGCGGCGCGGTAGTTCCAGGCCCCTGTAGGTGTCGCGCGTCGGATCCCACACGAAGCCTGATGTGCCCAGGGCCATATGTGTAGCTGTGGAGTGCACGCTGACGCCCGTGAGGTCCGGTGTCTCGTCTTCCCTGCGTTCCTCCTTGACCTTCACGTCGCCCTGGGGCCGGTCAGGCGTCTGCTTCCCGGACTCCCGACCCAGGAGGCCTGCCAGGCGTAGGCAGTCGCCCAGGGCTGCCTTGCAGTAGGGCGACGGAGGTCGTGCAGCCAGTTTGGCGCCATCCTCTTTGCTAGGTGAGTGGCTCTCCTTGACCCGAGTCTCAGCCTCACGCTCGGTGAGGACCCCAGGGCGGCTCAGCTCACCGGAGCCCCGCTGTAGGAGGCTGCTGATGGGGTGGCCCACTGGTGCTACAGGCGACCCGTGGCTCAGCAGGCGCGTCTTCTCTAGGAGGTCCCTAGGGACAACAGAATAGAGCCATTACCTACATCAGCTACAGCAGCTAGAAAGCGGTTTGTCAAGTTTCTATGACCTCAAGCTTCCTGCTGTGCGGAGCTTCTCTGTATCCTGGCCTGGTCAGGTGTCAGAAGTACCCCAGCTGAGAACACACAGTAGACAACAGGAAGCTCTTAACATCTTTCTCTGGTTACTGGCTCGGCTCTTTATACAGCTCTGGGTGGCTGGCTGGCTGGCTGCAGCCGGACAAACTTAGGGGAGTTCTCCCACATTGGGGTGCGGGTGGGGGAAAGCAAGGCAGCATTATTGCCCCAACCCTGGAATTCTCTGCTCAAGACGTTAGCATTCGCAGGCACCAAGTGTGTGCAGCTCGTTTGTGTTGATTTAACCACAGATGGATGGATAGCTGCCTAAAGCAACAGCTTCAAATCGCAGGCCTGTAATCCAGCCTGTGAGAGGCTGAGACAGGACTCACAGGTTCAAGACCCATTATAAAGTTTAAGGCTAGCCTGGGCAACTTGCCCTGGGGCACGTGAGGGTCTAGTGGCAGGGATCTACTGCCACCCCTGGGCCAGGAGAGGAACTCACCCTTTTGTGGTAGGGTCCCCAACTGTGCAAACTCTTCTCCCACCTGCTCACAGCAAGGGGGAGTCTGTCACAGGGTGGGGGTGGGCAACTCTGCTCCTTAGGCCTGAGGGCAGGACAATGCCCTCAGAGAGCACCCTAAGGAGGGTTGTGCCTGCTGCAGGAACTGCATGGATCAGACTAGCTTTTGTCTCCTGTGGACCTTCCACCCCACATGTCCTCAGTGCTTACAGTGGGCTGTAGCATATGTGTTGGCCTGAGGCCACCCTAGCTGGATACTGGTGACCTCCACCTCATACACTGACTCACACATCTGCTTTTCAGCCAGCAAGCTCCTCCCAACCAATGTCTGTTACTGGGAGAAGCAGTCCATGGGGGTGGCCCTTACCCAAGCAGGCCTCCCAGATCAGACCAGAGTCACCTCAGTGAGACAGAGGCAGAAGGATCTCTGTGAGTTCAAGGCTCACCTGGTCTATACGGCAAGCTCCAGGATAGCCAGGCCTACAGTCCCCCTGTCTACGGGGTCTCTCCTGTCTCAAAGAATTCAGTCATTCCCACAAACAATCCTGTCCTCTGTGCAGAAGAGGAGACATGTGACAACTACAGGGGCACTGCCTAGGGTTTACTGGACTGGAGGGCATCGCTGTCTTGGGCAACTTCTGGGGATGTCAACCAAGCAGGCTTTTGACCCTGGCCTGCCTGCTAAAACCACATTATATTGATTTTAGTAGCCTATACCTTGCTCAAATATGACTGAAGTGCACCCCCAAATCTTGAATTTGGGACAACTGTGGAGGAAGAAGGAACCCTCAAGCACTAGGTCCACCCTTCCACCTGGAGTGCCGGGTCCCCCCCGCCCCCCCATCTACTAATATTTAAGCCAGGGAACTCTTTACTTTTGTGGTCCTAGGAACTGATGCCACAGCCAGGCAAGTACATTCACTGGGCCACACCCCCAATCCAAGGAGGATTTGAAGTCCTGCACCCCCTTCTTCTCACCCCTTATCCATCTCCCTACCTTTTCTGACCCCTATCTCACCCAGAGTGTGGCTGCTCACCTGGCTTACTACCTGAAACCTCCAGAGGGCTTTGATCTCAGCAGTGCAAACCCCATTCTGAGGTTTTATTGGTGTGCCCTGTAAATTCAGTTTTGAAGTCTTCCTGGTCTCTCCTCCATCCCTCCCTCTCACTAACTACGGACCTCTAGAGCAGAGGCCTTTGCTGTTCCCCACACCAGTGCATGCAACGCCCACACACTAAGGTTAGATGTGGGTTCAGTTTACAGCATCCTCAACTGACAACTCAGGTTCTCCAGCTCTCTGCCTTGGGCTTTACCTGCCAGGTCACTGTAATGAACAGGGGATCCCTGGCCCAGTTCCCCAGTCACTGTCACTTTCTGGTTGTAGCTGACCAGAAAAGAGTTTTATGCTTACCTTGCCTAAAATGGATGCAAGACTTCCATTCCGACACACTTTTGACTTGCCTTAAAATAAATCTGAAGCCGGGCGTGGTGGCGCACGCCTTTAATCCCAGCACTCGGGAGGCAGAGGCAGGTGGATCTCTGAGTTCGAGGCCAGCCTGGTCTACAAAGTGAGTTCCAGGACAGCTAAGACTACACAGAGAAACCCTGTCTCGAAAAACCAAAAAAAAAAAAAAAAAAAAAAAAGGGGAGGCAGAGGCAGGCGGATTTCTGAGTTCGAGGCCAGCCTGGTCTACATAGTGAGTTCCAGGACAGCCAGGGTAAGCTCCCACCTGTGAAAAGGAATCAAAGGGACGCTTAAAGCAGCAAAGGAAACCAACAACAGAAGAAGGCAGGGGCCGGTACCAGCCGCATCAAACAGGAACCTGGCAGCTTCAGCACTGTGGTTCTGGTTTATAGACAAAGGGGTTGTGAAATCTTTCTCCACAGCTAAGAAAGCTGCTGAGGCCAGCCATGTGTCAGGGGTGTCCCTGCATGGAGGCCTGACAGGCCACTGCATGGAACTATGAAGGTGAAACTTAGATTGTGCTGGAGATGCCAGCTGTGAGAGATGCCAGCTGTGGGATGCCTGCCAAGGAGAGCTGCCCGCTGCCTGTGGAACCAACCTAAGAGAAAGATAGTGTGTTACAATCAATGAGCCTGGAAGGAGTTGGGGTTCTGAAGATCGCCTTGCCATCAGAATGGAGATACAGAATTAGGAATTTGTCCTGCGGGTTTTGGTCTTGCTTTGGTCCTCAGTGGGCTCCCTTTTCCTCCCTTTTGTGATTATGATATATATTCTGTGCCATTTTGTGGGATCTGCTTTTTGACTTTTTACAGGGTGTGGTAGTTAGATTGCCTTTTGAGACTTGGGACTCTGAGGCAGTCCCCAGATTGAAAGTCTATGGAGACTTGTGAAGTTGAACTGAATGCATTTTTTTTTTTTTTTTTGCATTATGATATGGCTATAAGCCTATGGAGGCAAGGGAGTATACTATCGTAGTTTGAGTAAGAACTTATAGGCTCATAGGTGGGGCCTTGTTGGAGGAAATGTGTCACTGCGGGGTGAGCTCTGAGGTTTCAAAACCTAGTCCTGTGTGCCAGCCTCAGGCCACCTCCTTTGCAGATCAGGAGGTAGCTTTCAGCTGCTGTTCTAGCACCATGGTTGGTGCCAGGTTGATAATGAGCTGACTCTCTGAAAGTGTAAGCAAGCTAACAATGAAAAGCTTTCCTTCAATAAGACTTCCCCTGCTCATGGTGTCTCTTCACAGCAATGGAACAGTAAGTAAACGGCACACTTACTGCATCCTAAGGACCTAAGTTTTCCCAGTCACGCATCCAACACTGGCACACTAACAAAGGGAGCCAACACTCGAGGTCTGTGGAGACTCAGAGCTAAACCTGTGTAAAGCACAGATCCCAAGAGAGACCCATGGGAAAAGTTGCTACCAGCGCGGAGCTGCTATGGCAGGCACCGCTGGGTCTCAATGCCGGCATCTCCAGGCCTGGATTCCTCCGAGATAGAATGTTCCTTCTCCCCTCCAGTACTTTTTTGTTCCACATGTATCTCCTTTTGTTTCTGCTTGACCTAAAGATATGTTTACTAAAGATCTTTATGTTAAGTTTCCCTTTCATAAAGCGGACTATGAAAAACAATTCCAACAAACAGATTCGAAATTTGGATTAATTATCTCTTTTTTTTGGTTTTTTTTTCAAGACAGGGTTTCTCTGTGTAGCCCTGGCTATCCTGGAACTCACTTTGTAGACCAGGCTGTCCTCGAACTCAGAAATCCGCCTGCCTCTGCCTCCGGAGCACTGGGATTAAAGGCGTGCGCCGCCACCACGCCAGGCTGTATCTATGCTTTTCAAATGTTCTGTATATGATGATATATATATAAACTACAAACATTTAAAAAGGATATTTTGACCACTACTACTTATTTAAAAACAAACATATGGGAGCTGGTGAGATGGCTCAGCAGGTAAGAGCACTGACTGATCTTCCAAAGGTCCCGAATTCAAATCCCAGCAACCACATGGTGGCTCACAACCATCCGTAATGAGATCTGACGCCCTCTTCTGGTACATCTGAAAACAGCTACAGTGTACTTACATATAATAAATAAATAAATCTTAAAAAAAAAAACCAACATATGGCCACGTGTGGTGGCACACACTTTTTTTTTTTTTTTTTTTTTTGGTTTTTCGAGACATGGTTTCTCTGTATAGCCCTGGCTGTCCTAGAACTCACTTTGTAGACCAGGCTGGCCTCGAACTCAGAAATCCACCTGCCTCTGCCTCCCCAGTGCTGGGATTAAAGGCGCGCGCCACCACGCCCGGCGGCACACACTTTTAATCCCTGTGCTCAAGAGCTACGAAACAGGTGGTCTGTGCTCCCAAATCCCTAACAAGCAGTCACATAACCTCTAAAAGGGGAGAACGGGCCCTGCAACTCATCCTTGCTACTCTGGGAGCTTTTTCTTTTGAAACTCAGGGCTAAAACAGCCGGATTGAGGACTTCATATGTGAATTAACCTCTCTGTCTGGTCAGCTCTCATTCAGCTCAGTTTAATATCCTTCACGTCCAGTTAGGTTTTTTTGGCTGCAAAAAATTAAAGAGGAAATGCTGTCTATTCCCCAAACTCCCTGTATATGTTCTTGGGATCTGGAACCAAGGGTTAATGACCTACAAGCCTCAGGTAAGCTGAGAAACTCCAGACAGGTTAAGTTGGTGTACTGAGAACATCTGCAGGCAGTTAGAAGCCAGGACGCTCCTGGCAAGGTTAACATACCAACTTTTGCTGGTATTTACAACCATGAGACTGAGAGGGAGCAGATCTGCAGATGGAACCTTCTACCCTAGAAGTTCCCTTTTCTGCCTTGTAAGACCTCCAAGCGCCCAGCCTCCACTCCCATGGAGACTTAAGAACACTCTTCTTTTATTTTCATGTTACTGCTTTGCTCAATCCTGATCTAACAGACTTGCCTGGTAAGAAACCAAACCAGGTGCGGAGGTCTCAGGGCCAGAGGAACTCACCTCTCATGCTCTTCCTGGACCTTGTCAGGCTCTCGGTCATGGTTGGTCAGGGCTGAGAGGCGCTCTGTGTCCACTGGCTTGGGCCATGGTGGTGGGGTAGGAAAGGAAGGTGGCACCCGGTGCAGCCGGTTCCAGGCATCATGGGGGCTGGGCAGGCCAAGCAAAGCTGTGCCCTCCTTGGGGGCAAAGATGCCGCTCCCTGGTGCTAAAGTGGGAGATGAAGACAGAGGGCCAGGTGTGTGAGCTGGGAAGATGCCCCTTAGAGGGAGGTCAGGGTGCAGGACAGACAGGAAGGTGAAGGCCACGGAATGGATGTGGCCAGTCACTTACTCAGTGCATGGCTACCCAGACCTCCAAACGCGTGGTTGCTCAGGCTCCCCAGGCCTCCGAAAGTGCTGGATCTGCTGAAAGGGTCTGCAGGGGATGAGGAGAGGGTGAGAAGGGGTCAGAAATCTACAAGTCTTCCACCCTGCCCCCAAACTGACAAGAGTAGCCCAGAACCTTGTGGTGGGTGCCACCCATACTGGTCTGAAAGGCTGTGGGACCCTCTAGCCCATGGAAGATGCCACCCAGTCTTTCAGTCACCTACCTGTCAGGTGAGCAGTGGGCAGGAAGCTGCCATGATGAGCTGAGGGGCCGAATGGGGTGGCGGTTGGATGGGTGGCACCTGGGTGGACAGTAACCAGGTTGACAGAGCTACCAGACCTGGGACTTCCTGCCTCTAAAGGTGGGTCACAGGTGGGACACCCCAGT
The DNA here is from genome assembly GCA_902729485.2 of Mus minutoides. Taxonomy (NCBI): domain Eukaryota; kingdom Metazoa; phylum Chordata; class Mammalia; order Rodentia; family Muridae; genus Mus; species Mus minutoides. Next base: position 3,015,669 of record LR749489.1, read on the forward strand.
TTACTTTGGAAGCCTCTATCTCCCATTCTTTCCCATCTACATCACTGTGCAGGTATATAGTTAGATCATGAGGTTGAATTCAGCCCTGGAGGTCCCGGGTGGGGCAATGGTTCTGACTGTAGCGGAGCTCACACAGAGGAAGAAGCCAAAGATGTGGGCAAAAATGGAGGAGGTCTAAGGAAGTGACCCATAATGGTACTGATTCCCCAGGTAGTGGGTTTAAAATGAGCTAAAAATGATCCTGATTACCCAAGGGAGGCAGGTGGTCTTGGGTCCACGGCCTTCTGAACTCAGGGTCAGCTTGGTACCTGACTTGGCATCTCCAACAATCAAATCCTGGGTCTCCCAGAACCAACTGTGTAGAGCAGTGCAGGGACTGCTGAAGGGGGTGACTAGGAAGACCAATGCTGGAACCTGTCAAGAGCCCATTCTGCATGGGGCTGTAGGTGGTGGTGGGGGGGGGCAGGGAGCAGGTGGAAAAGCAGCAGGGGTGGGGGCAAGTGAGAGAGCAGCAGGTAGGGGGAGCAGTGGGGGGCAGGTGGGAGAGCAGCAGGTGGGGGTGGGGACAGGTAGGAGAGAAGCAGGTGTGGGGGGCAGGTGTGAGAGCAGTAGATGAGGGGCAGCAGTTGGGGCACATATTTTCTCTAAGAGGACAGATTCGGGTGAACTTCTCACTCCAGCCACTAGAGCTTTTGGTCTGCACTAAGTTTCTAACAAGCAAATCAACCCATTTTCTCAACTCAGCACAGAAACCAGCCCTCTCAGAGCAATGCAAATCCACTGGTGCAGTTTGGGAGATGAGCTGACTTGTATGCATCGGGAGAAAGGCTGAACTCTAACTCTCTAAGCTCCCAACATAGTTAGAAAGAGGACAGCGAAGAAATAAAGGTCAAGGAAATACAGATGCCAGAAAGTCTTATGTTTAAAATGTTGACGAGGCTGGAAGATCAGTGAAGGGATAGAGATGCGGGGCTAGGCAACATGAGCTGCTTTAGCCTCTGAAAGGAGCCGGGCTAACCATTAGTCATCCCTTAAAGAGAGGGTTTCTATACTGTTCCTCAGGCCATCAGGGACTAAGTGCCCTTGTATTGCTTAGCAAGAGTATGGGCTTCAAGCCAGATAGTATATACTTCTTCAGAGTCTATACACACCCTCTACCTTTTTAAAGCTAAATGTAATTTTAAAATGAGTAATGAGTGATATATAAAACATGGGTCTATACTCCTACACAAAAGGGCCACACACCTTGCTGATGGATTAGAAAATGACATCGGAAAGGAATGAATTTTCTTTCCTGTATAGTTTCAACTCAATCCCAGTAAAAATACCAAATGTCTGGTGAACACTTAAAATGTGTTTAAGACAGAGAACTTTGGAAGTGGGAAGAAGGCAGTGGTCATCCAAGACAGGGACTAATAAAATAAAATAAAATAAAATGGGTTGATGAAATGATTTGGTGGTTAAGAGCACTGACTACTCTTCCGGAGGTCATGAGTTCAAATCCCAGCAACCACATGGTGGCTCACAACCATTCATATTGTGAAACCAACCAACCAACCAATCTATGGGCCAGAAAGGGGGTGGGGGCGGAGCAAGAGGGAGAAAGGGAAGGGGGAAAAATACAGGGGCCTGAGGGATGGAAGGAAGAGGCCAGCAGCAGGATCTTACAGAACATGAAGAGTTATGTCCTGGGGCTTGAGCCACGCTGTAAGGCATCAGGGACACCTCTGCTTTGAGGGGCTAGATCTGAGGGCTAATCCAGTCCAGACGCCACCAGGATGCCAAATCCAGGGATGGGGAAAAGCCACCACACTGAGGCCAGCTCTGGGTGGCTAGCCAGCTCTGCAATCCTAACGTGTTAGCAAAGGTGAGAATGTACTTGCCCTCATCCCCCACAAATGGGCACTGAAAGAGAAGAGGATGGAAAGGATGAGAGGGTCTGGAGCTCTGAGGTAACAGACCTGAGACCTCGTGGAAGAAGAGGGATCCTGCAGAGGGAAGATAGCCTTCACGTGTGCTGTGTGCACATGTGAGCATGCACACAGCTGGAAGAAGATTCTCAGACAGGCCCACAACTTGTCTCTACCAATATGTGGGTTCAGGACATACTGTGTCTAGACTTCATTCACGTAGCCTCATGCTGAGTCTCTGGACTCCTCTTGGAGACGTGGGATTTGGATACATGTCAGACAGGTGTCCCCAATAAACCCTGGGCATGCAGTCTTGTTGCAAAGGTCTTCCAAGGCTAAGAGCAGATAACTCTGCATTACCATGCGCTTAGGGAAGGCTGGGTGGGACACAGGTTGTTGGAAAGAGTTTCCTACATGTGGAGACAACACAGATATTTTCCTGGGGATGTTGAGCTTAAAGAAGAGAATAGGGATGAGGGATGCCAGGATGAGGAGAGACCAGGTCACCAAGTGTCAGGTAATGTGGGACAGAGGCCCAGGTGACACACAGTGGTCAGGGTCTTGAGTAAGTAGCACCAGGATCTCAGTGTACATTGGCTGGCTTTGGGAACTATGGGGTCTTTGGACTGGAACCAGGAGTAGATAGATATAAAAAACATTGTGCAAGGGCCCTGGGAAAGTCATCCCCACACCAGATAAGACAGATATCTTGGCCCCATTCAGACCCCTGATCCCAGCTACCGTTGATCTCACCTGTGCTGGAGAAGAGGGGCCGGGCCAGATCCTGTGGGTAGTGGAACCCAGAGAACATGCCTGGGGCGGGGGCCCGGCTGAACAGGTCCAGCTTTGTGCCAACCTCTAGCTTGTGGGGGTCCAGCTGCATCTGCAGGGGGACAGAGTGTGTGCCAGGGCTGTGTGCAGAGGCTTGGCCATCGCCCCAGGTAGAACCTGAACTGGTGGCCTGGACTCTACAGGGACCTCACTGGAGGCCCCCTTAGGAGCTGCCCATGCTCTGGCAGCCCCAGGTAAGGGGAAGGAAAGCCAGCTTTAGTGAGTTTCATCTGGGACAGGAGAACCAAAATCTTACTGTGGTATGCAGTGCATGGAGCTGCAATGACACCTTCATACAATGGCCACCTTTATACTGTGGCCACCTTTATATAATGGCCACCTTTATACAATGGCCACCTTTATACTATGGCCACCTTTATACTGTTGCCTTCAATCGGTGTATTCTTTAGCATATTTGTGTATTTCAGTTCACAGAAAATAGCTTCATTTAGATTTCACAAAATTCAGCTGAAAAAGCATATCCACAGGCCTAAATGGTTCCAAATGTGTGCTTGTTTTCCAATGATGCCGTTTATGTTTAAACACAGGAATCTACAGCAGTGAGATGGCTCAGCAGGAAAAGGCTCCTGCCGCTGAGCCTAAGGACCTGTGTTCAAGTCTTAGGACCCACATGGTAGAAAGAGAAATGCAACTCCTTCAAATTGTCTCTGAACTCCAAATACATGCCATGCACACATTAATTGCATATGTAGCTGCACATACATGAAAGCAAGCACTCTCTCTCTCTCTCTCTCTCTCTCACACACACACACACACACACACACACACACGAAACCCCCAACCATGACTTATTAAACTTATTAAGCTTATTAAACCATGAGCTGAGGTGCTTGTCCTTTGTGCTGGCCAGAGGCTGTACTGAGTGGCTCTGAGGACAAGGGAGCTGTCCTTCCAATTCCACCCGTGCCTGTGAGAGCTGCCCTGCTGGGCCAGCATTTGGAGACTCATGTTCCTTCTACTCTTTAAAGTATGTCATATTCTCCCCTCCCCGCACAGCCCCCCGCCGCTCGTGCACATGCATGTGTGTATGTGTGTGGTGTTTACACATCACTATATTGGAGTATTCTGTGTTAGGTGGGAGCAAATAGGAGGCAGGGAAACCCTGTATATATGTCTATATATATGTCTATATATGTTGTTAACAGCTGAGTGAGAACCAAGCCCTTATTTCCTATAATGCCCCCAGGGATCACTCAGGAATCACCATGGTCACCCCTGAGTTTTACCACTCCAGTCCTGGAAATTCACACTGCAAGTACCTTCCCACCTCTACCGAGGCACATGCACTCTCTCACGAGTCCGTCACTGCTGACTTGACTAAGGTCTTTTTTTTTTTTTTTTTTTTTTAAGATTTATTTATTATTATATCTAAGTACACTGTAGCTGTCTTCAGATGCACCAGTCAGATCTCATTACGGATGGTTGTGAGCCACCATGTGATTGCTGGGATTTGAACTCAGGACCTTCGGAAGAGCAGTTGGTGCTCTTAACCACTGAACCATCTCTCCAGCCCTTGACTAAGGTCTTTTAGGAGACTTTTACAACTATACACAGAGGTGCAGTGCATGATGGGTAACATCTGTACTGCAGACTGCCCTGACTTCCGGTGAAGACACTGTCCCTCTCCCAGTTCCTGCCAATCAGATACTTGGGCACATGTACTGTCTTCCCAACCCAGGCTCTTCCCAGGCAGTTCCACGAATGTTCCTCACTGTGACCTTGGAGCTGGCCAGAGCCTCTCATCACACACCCTAGAGTCCTCCCAAACGGCCCCACCAGGGAGGTCCTGGCAGTGCACCCGCCTGGCCCGGCCTCACCTTCATCTTCTGCTGCTGGTGGTAGATCTGCCAGGCGATCTGCACGTGTACCGCACACCACTTCCCTGGTTTCTGTGGCAGGACCGGGATGTGCTCAGAGAGCCCAGCGCCTCTTCCCGGGCCTCATCTTCCCCAGATTCCTACCATCAGGACCACCCCAAGGCCACCCAGGAGAGAACCAGAGTCCTTCCCAGCCACAGCCCTGGGTGTGCTTCCAACTCCTCTTCCCAGCATGCACTCACTCACCCTGACTGCTGTCCGGTACGGATCAGACACCTGTGGTAAACAGGAGAGAGAGGGGTCATGTTTGGGCTCTATGGGAACATGGGCTCAGGGCTGGAAGAGACAGCACCTGAGTGTATGTACCAACTTACATGGCTGACTGCTGACACCTACCCCAGGGGCTTTCTGCAGGAAAGTGTGAACCGCACTCGACCGGCCTGTCATCTCGATTGAGTTTGAAGTCTGAAGGTACAGGGAGAGAGAGCATGAGGGACCAATAGGCTGAGGAGGGAGGAAGCAAGCAGGAGGCCTCCGGGAGCCCGATGTCTGAGATAGACTATGCTTTGGCATGCTGGTGGGACCCTGCACAGTTCTCTCAGTTCCATCATAAGACCACCTCTCCTTCAGTCAAAAGGACTCGTCAAGGCAGGAAGACTGGCTTATGACATCACTGGGGAGAACGGACTGCCCCAGTCTTAGAGGCACCTACATACCAAGACAGTTCTTGGGAAAAGGAACAAACACAGTCCCTAGCCCTGGAGACTTGGGTTGCTGTTGCATGAGCAAAGGGGGCTAAAGTGAAATGCGGCCTCCATTCTCAGTTTGGAGGGAGAGGCCATGGAACCTCTCCTGCTCAGCTCCTGGCCATGGAACCTCTCCTGCTCAGCTCCTGGCCATGGAACCTCTCCTGCTCAGCTCCTGGCCATGGAACCTCTCCTGCTCAGCTCCTTTCCTCCTGGGCAAGGTGATGCCCTATCAGTTGGCCAACTCAGTAGCAGGCTTTCTGACTGCAAACAGGCCCTCAGCCAGCAGGGGTCGCTCACAGTAAGGCCAGATGGCAACAAGATCGGAGCGAGTCAGGAGCCCCGCCCCGTGCCCTAAACCCACCCACCTGCCAGCCTCCTCCCTACCAGGAGCAGCTGTTCCTTGGGCTGAAAAGCACCCTGAAGGGACCCAAAGGGGCCAAGGTGCGCAAGCAGGGTGGGCAGCCCAGGGCCCGTGGGAGGGAAGGGCGGGAAGAGCTGCAAGAGAGAGACAGCGTTCTGGGCTGTGGGTCCCACATGGTGGAGGACCCTTGAGCACTGCCTGGTCCCTCCCCCTCAGCATCCAGAAGGAGGCACGAACAAGTCTGTAGCTTCCCCACACCCCCAGCAGGCTGAAATCTGGGCCTGAGCACAGGGACTCACGTTGGAATGTCGGAAGTAGGGGCTGTCCAGCTTGGGTGAGAACTTGTCAAACTGCAAGGGAAGAAAGCAAAGGTCAGACTTCCTGTCCAGGCCTAATGCCCTCCAGTGGCCCAGAACCCACCTGTGGTAGGGTTGGGCAGTGACCAGGTCATATAGCCTGGTGTCACCTGGCTCCTTGAGCGCACTGGCCTCTGGCCCTTTGGGGCCTAGGCTCCTGGTTCAAAGAGGTTGTTGGTGTTTACTCAGCTGAGGCTCTAGATAGGGGCGTGGGCATGAAGCCCCGGCTGAAGTAGGAGAGCCGTGCCGTGAACACCCCAGGCGGTGACAAAGAGAGGAAGTGGCTGAACACGACAAGGTGGAAATGGACCAAGGGACACACAAGAGGTCTGCAATGACCTGGTCCTAGTTTTGTCTAGGCTCTGAGACCTGATGTCAGTTGCGGCTAGCCCAGGCTCAGGCCCTGGCAGGGGAAGACCTGAGGGTGGGCTGGGGTTTAGGCCCACAGTCCAGCACCCAGCATGACGGCCAAGTGGAGCCTGCACACTCCTGCAGGAGATACCAGGGCCGTGCATGAGAGTGAGCGTGCATCTGTGTGTACGGCTCCCTGTCCCACCCTCCCAGCCCGTCCCGCCAGCAGCCAGCACTCAGGCCTACGCACCGGCGAGGGTGCGGTGGGCGGCATAAGCGGCGTCGGGGGCAGCCCTGCAAAGGGGGCGAATGTGTGTTGGTGCTGGTGTGTGTGCTGGTGTGTGTGCTGATGCGTGTGCTGGTGGAACTCGGCCCGCAGCAGAGCCCCCGGGCCCAGGGAGGCGCCAGGCCGCTCCGCGTTCTGCACCAGAAACCGCGTGTTCAGCTCTTGCCTGAGCAGTTCGTGATCTACAAGAGAAAAAGAGAGAGAGACAGAGAGGCACGTCGGCCGTGGGCTCCCAGCGGGGCGAGGCGGATAGTCACCTGGCACTCCCGGGGTCGGCAGGCCAAGCCGTGGTGGCCGCTCGCTACTGGCGGGCCCAGGGGTGGAGGTAAGAGAGGAGTAGCCTGTGACCAAGTACCAATCAGAATCCCCGAATGAGGCTGGCAATACATGATTGGCTGGTTGAATGAGATCAACAAACTGGCATCTAGAGGCAAGGAGAGAAGTCTGTGAGCCCTGTCCAGCGCACCGCCCGCGGCGGCCTCAGGCTGGGATACTGGCCCTGCAGGATGGGTGGTGACTCTGCTCAGAAATCCTTCAGAGATTAAAAATTGGTGAAGGTTCCAGTCGGAAGTAAGAGGAGGGACTTGGGCCCCACTCGGGGTCTTCTGGATGTTTGGGAGCAGCAAAGGTGGAGGAGGCCAATGCAAAGTAGGGGCTGCCTGCCTGCCTGAGTAGGGAGAGGTGTTGTGTACTCGAAGATCCCCTCCACCACGACCCTCGAAGGGCTGGCTCACAAACCTCCCAGGCTCTTCCTTCACCTCAGTCCGCTTGCCCCACACTGGCCCAGGGCCCCGCTGAGGTTGAGCATGCACCCCTGGGTGTAATACCTACCGGCGGGGTGTCCTGGGATGACCAGGCTGCTGGCGGGCAACGCCGGGGGCGGGGGCAGTGTTGGGGGGGCGGCGAACATTGCCGCGGCGTGGTGCTGGTGCTGCGCCTGGGACCTGAGCGCCAGGTGTGAGGTAGACAGGTGGGGGCCGGGGCCGTGTGGAGACAGTGTCACGTGCTTTGCCAGGCCCAGAGGGGTGCCACTGACCGTGCTGCTGCTCCTGCTGCAGGACATAGGGCTCAGTGGCATCCTTGTCCTCAGAACCCGGTCAGCCCAGAGCCACTGCCCCACCCCAGGCCACCGCTTCACCCACTCCCTACCTGAGGCTGTGCAGGTGCAGGCTATTGGATGCCACCTGGCCAGGGCCAGGGCCCACAAAGGCGCCCAAGGACAGAGGCACGTGTGTTGGGAGTGAGCCCCGGTGCTGCGGGGTAAGCTGTGGCTGTGGAACGTGGTGAGGTACAACGGGCGCTTCTCTCTTCACCAGGGGGCTGGCCAGAGCTCCTGGCGCGGGCCCTGAGGGTGCAGGTGCTGTGGCAGGCAGGAAAGTCTCGGTGCTGAGCTCACTGCTGCGCTCCAGGCCTGACACCTTGGGCACTGCCCCTGCCTTGGCCTCTGACTTCTCACCTCTCCCAGAACCTGCAGAGAAAGGGCAGGTGTGTTGTAAGACCTGGTCCTTTGTGCCCAAGCAACACTTGCCAGTAACCAGGATATCAGACCCTGCCACTGCTCTCGGCACAAGGCTGAGGGTCCTGTGATGATCCTTATATCCAATGGGGAAACATGAACAGAAATAACTAAGTCCTGCTCATTACCCGAGGTCACACAGATAAGCTCGGGTGTGCCAGCCTCCTCCTTGGTGCCCAGCCCCAGGTCCTTTCCATAACTCCAGAATTCCAGGCTCCAAGGTAAGGCTAGGGTATAAGGCTGTTACTAGCCCATTTTTAAAGTTTCTGAGAGGTTCCTCCCTAACCCCCATGTTTAGTGTGTGTGTGTAAAACTGAATGTATCCTGTGCACCAGCAGCTTGCCTGGTGCCTGTGGAGGCCACAAGAGGGCATCAGATCACCTGGAACTAGCATTGCAGATGGTTGAGAACCAACCATATGGGTACTGAGACTCTACTCTGGAAGAGCGATCAGTGCTCTTAACCATCTCTCCAGCTCCTCTTTCCTTTTTTCTTTTCTTCCTTCCTTCCTTTTTTTTTTTTTTTTTTTTGGGAGGTGGGGAGCAAGGTTTCTCTGTGTAGCTTGGCTGTCCTGGAACTTACTCTGAGAGAGTGGCTTCGAACTCAAGAAATTTGCCTGCCTCTGTTTCCCAAGTGCTAGGATTAAAGGATTGCACCACCACCCCTCAGCCTCTTCCCCCCACCTCTCTTTATTTACTTATTTATTTTAGTTTTTAGTTTTTAGTTTTTTTAGTTTTTTGAGTCAGGGTTTTTCTGTATAGCCCTGGCTGTCCTGGAACTCACTTTGTAGACCAGGCTGGCCTGGAACTCAGAAATCCGCCTGCCTCTGCCTCCCGAGTGCTGGGATTAAAGGCGTGCGCCACCAATGCCCGACCCTCTTTCTCTTAAAAATAAACATTTCTTTTAGTTTTAAAATGATGTGTTTTCAAGGTGTGTGTCTCTGTGAGTTACAAGTGTGTGAGGAGAGAAGAGGCATTGGATTCTCGGGAGCATGTGTGAGCTGCCTGATATGGGTGTTAGAACCCAAACTCTAGCAGTCCTCTTAGAGTGCAGTATAATTTCTTAACCACTGAGCCATTTCTCTAGCCACCCCTCCTTCTTAAGAGGACAGGGTCTCTCTCTACGTAGCTTTGGCTGTCCTGGAGCTCGCTCTGTAGACCAGGCTGGCCTCAACAATCAAGAGATCTTCCTGCATCTACCTCCCAAATGCTGGGGTCAAAGGTGTGGGACGCTATGTCCTAATTTCTCTTTCAGAAACTGTTTTCTTCACACTGTGTGCATGAGCTTGTGTGTGCCCCTGCCATGGTATCTGTGTAGGGCTCAGAGGAGAACCTGTAGGAGTCACTTCTCTTCCTCTGAGATGTGGGTGCTGGATTCAAGTTCACTGAAGGTAGACTTGGCAGGCAGTGTGCATGCTTGGCACCACCTTAACCACTGAGCCACCTACCTCAGTGTTGAGAGATGAGTCTTGAGCATGTTAGGAAAGGGCTCTGCTACTGAGCTATCTCTCTAGCCTTCTATGACTTTTTATTTTCAGACAGGGTTGCTTTAAGTCACCCAGAATAGTCACAAACTCACTCCATAGCCCACAATGGCCTCTAATTTTAATCCTCCTACCTCAGCCTGCAAAATAGCTGGGAAGAGAGGCCTGGGCCACTAGGTCCAGCTCTTGTGACCCCATTTTGTAGACAAGATCAGGGTTCTACAAGGACTTGCCCCACTGCTGACACTTGTCCAACCTCTACTTATTCTTTTGGCTGCAGCATGAATTAGTGTGCATTCATATAGGCACACATGCATGCACTGATGCCCGTCTCTTTCCGATGCCTGCAGAGATCAGCAGAAACTGCTTCCTACACTAAGACTGCTTCCCTTGGCTCCACTGTTTCTAGAACACCATCCCTGCCCAATGAGATAAACAGACCCTCCCAAGGCTCCTACTGCCCTTGAATCTCTACAACCTGAGACCCAGGAAGCTGGGCTGGGGATACACTCACCTTTGTCAGGTGCCGGGGCAAAGAGCTTCTCAGAGCCCACAGATGCCTGAGGAGAGAGAAGAGGCTAACAGGCTGGAGCTGAGAGTGACTATTATCCACCACCCCAGCAGAACCCAATACCTAGTATAATAGACACTTCTGAGGGAAGACACGCTTAGTCCTGGACTTGGCATTGTGCACACATATTTACAATGATCATAAAGCTACAGTGGACTTGTTCAAAATGGGCCATGCATGATGGCCTTGTGGTGGAACAAATGGTTTGAGAATGCCAGCGGCTTGGCAGGTGGCCTGTCTCTGTGCTCAGGGCTCCTCTGGGTCTCAGCTACAGGCTGAAGGCAGAGAAGGGAGGACACTCCCTACTGTGGCTGCCTCGTGCCCAGCCCAGGGCAGAGTCAGTGCCTGGAGTGTTAGAAAGAGAAGAATCAACTATTTAGGGATGTGCAACCTTTTGACATCGTGGCTTGACATTGCCATCACAAACGTGCCAGGCTGCATTCAGAGATATCTTGGGATACATTCAGCTGTGAGTCACAGTAGTAGTCCTACTAGGTACCAAGTGAGGGATGTGTCTCATGCTGTGGTATAGCGCCACATCTGAGACTGGCCAAGTCAGGGCTCATGTAGTCCAAGCACACGAAACTGAGGGGATCTGTTGCTGTCTTTTCCATCTCTCCCAGAGAAGCAGACTCGTGTACTTTGGACTGAGCAGGCACTTGCAGCTATGCAAGTAATTAGGATGAGACCGCTTGGTAAAAGTGACCCTGGATAGAGCTTTCTGTCCTCTTAGAGCGCTTCCTCAATATGGACTGAGTCTGTCCTCAAAACAAGCACACTGAAACTCTCAGTGTGATGGTATACCTGAAAGCTGGTCTATGGTCAATGAAGAAATGTGTGGGGCCAGTATGCCCTTATGATGGAGGCCCTGGAGGACTCCCTGACATTCCACCATGACAGGACACTGAGGGTGTGCCCTCTGTGAACCAGGAAGCCTCCCACACAGGTACCAGATTCCCCTGTGCCCTCCTGACCTTGCGCTTCCATCTAGCAGTGAGCTGAGAACTTCCGCTGTCTGTGATCCTCTGTGTTACATCACATGCACGGGGTGAGTGGATCTGTGGAGACCCTCCACCGCAACCCAGTGCAGAAGCATTTCATCAACAAAAATCGGGCCTTGAGTTTCTAGGTTTTACCTGGAGCCCCAAGACTATCTCTGCCTCGCCCTGTTCTGCATCTGCACACAAATGCTTGAATGACGTTTGGTGTTTGTGAAGACCATCAAAGCCACTTGATGTCTTAAAGAAGCTGCTCCAAAAGGGAGCAACAATGAGACATCGTATGTTGGCCTCGGACGTGTACAGGTATATGCACACACCTACACATCTGTTCATGCTTTTGGGTGCCTGTACTGTATAGGCCTAAGGCTGATCGTGTGTAAGCAGGTATGGGGCTCTACATTGGCACACATGTTTGCATATACTGGCATGTACAGGGAGTGTGAATTTATGTGATTATGTCAATAAGGCCTTAGGAAGCTCTGGAGGGTGCACTGGAGACTGGTGGGCTTCCGTGGGTCTTGGGCCATGGGCTCAAACTATTTTATGATTTTACAAAAAAGAAACTCAGTTATCACTGAATATAACGATATAGCCTCTGCAGGGAAGGGGAATAGGCTTGCCCCAAGGGAATATATGGGGAAAACAGCCCAGATGAGTAGACTTGAGGTCAAAGAACAACCTCATCCAAGAAGGTCATACTCAGATGACACTTAACATAACAGAATGTAGTTCTACTATCTACAAGTTCCCCAGCACAATCTAACAGGACAATGTCAGGATCCATGAGCTGCTGGGCCCTGACTGTCCATGGAGCTTCTACATGGCCCGGCCCAAAGCCTGGGATGGGGCTGTATAAGCTGGGTTTTTAGGATGCCAGGCCCAGACCCAGCTGTCACGGGGTGAGGGCAGTGTATATCAACAGGCAAAGGGAACATGATATCTAGCCCAGGCTACCTCAGACTAAAGAACTGTGGATACGGAATATAATTCTGATTGGTGAAGTTAAGGAAAGTCCCAGAACACTGGAGCCGGGGAGAGATGGCTCGGTGTTTAAGACCACTAGCTGTTTTTCCAGAAGCTCAAATTCAGTTCCCAGCACCCACACGATGGTTCACAATCCTCTGTAACTTCAGTCCCAGGGGATCTTCTGGCCTCCTTTGAACATGTTGTACATATTACACAGGCAAAGCACCCACACACACATTAATAACTAACTAATTCATTAAATTTGTTTGTTTGTTTGAGACAAAGTCTCATTTTGTAGTTCTGGCTGGCCTGGAATTTATTGTGTATACCAGGGTGCCTGCCTCTGCCTCCTGGGTGCCGAGATTAAAGGTGTGTACCACCACACCCAGCTTTCTTTTTTAATTTGGGGAGGCAGGCCCTACCCATAGGCCACTCTCCCGGTGACAGGCTCTTGTCTCCCATGCTGGAGTATTCACTACATGTTGGGTGACTATAGTGCTTTAGGGCACAAAGCCAGTCATCTCACCTCACATACTGGACTTTCAGTGTCCTGATCTTGGACTTCCACTCAGTCTCAACAGTGAGCTATGAACTTCTGAGGTCTACAAGTCTCTGTGCTACCTCACACACATGGTGTGGAACCGGTGGTACTCCCAATTCTCTGGAGCTTGAGGGGTTCTGCCAAGGGTGGGTATAAGGAGAGGCTGCAACCTAACCTGTAAGCTCCAAGTGTGGCATGAGCTGGATTCCAGGCCCTGGAGGTGGAGCAAAGTTGCTTCAGACACAAGTCAGCGAAGCTTAGGCCTGATCAGAGGTCTTTACAATTAAAGTCAGTGAGGCCCAGGATTCCACAAATCACCAAATGCACCCCGACCCAGCTCAGTCCTTTTGCACCATGCCACACTTTGTAGCTGGGCCTTTCCTGACCCTGACCCTCTGCTCTTTCTATAGCCACCACTTCAAGCTAGTTTAGTAGAGGAGGAGGCGAAACAAGCCAAGGTTTCTCAAGGCCAGGGCTATTTTCCTTCCTAATCCTACTTCTGGGTTATTGGGAGGAGTGACAATTGTAGGGTCTGTCCCAAAAGGAGCTCAGAATCACAAGGATTAGGGAGTCAGTCAGTGAATAGGAAGAGCCAGGGGCCTGCTGGACAGGCAGAGGGCCTTGTGGGGTTAGAGTCAGCTGTTTACTTATCACTGCTGTCTGCAGACAGGTACACCAGGGTCCTGACCCAGCAATGCTCCCTTTGCCTTGCTCTCTCTGTCAGGACATCTAGGGCTCCAGGAGCTTCTGTCATTACCCCATTAGAACTAAGGTAGGCCACTTGGACATCAGTTCCTGTACAAGGGCCATTTGGGCTACCTCAGCTTTTACAAAGTTCTTTACAACAAACCAAATCAGAACAATGGCACCCAGCTGAGAAAACTTAGGGCTTGCCCCAGACAGGTGCACAAACTCTCTGACTGTGGTCAGATTCTGTAGAACCTCTGGGCCCCTCCTGTCCTATTTTTCTGCACACAGAGCTACCATGGTTGCCATTAGTCTCCCTTGGCATGTCATGTGGCCCCTCTGGAGTCCAGTCTGACTGTATCCACCCTGCTGGTTATCTATAGCTGCCTGCCTACGAAGCAGCTCTGGGAACCCCGATTCTGGGGCCCTTAAAGGCACCAGGGGATGGACAGCAGCTGGCCTCCCTCTGAGGAGGCTGCCCTAGGTTCATCACTATCAGCCCCACTGACAGGTCAGGTCCTCTGGGTGCCACCCGGCCCTTACTACCAAGTCTACAAGCTTGTTTCACATGCAGCTTCCAAGTGAGCTTGGGGCCCTGCAAGCCAGAAAGGAAGAACCGTGACCTCCCAAGTCAGGGAAACACAAGCCATCAAGATCAGGATCTGCAATTCACATTTCCAACCCAAAAGGCAACTTCCAAACCTTAGGGTGAGACCTGACATAGGCAAGCAGGGAGTAACACGACTCAAATGTGGGTGGGGAGGGTCACCCCTACTCTGCCTGCCTCTAATTGAGATCTGATGATTTCTTAAGGTACTTCTTAGCAATGAATGTTCTGTACCAGAGGAGCCCAGTTCCTTGGTCTTCAATCTGCTGGGGGGCGGGCCGGGCAGGCGCGGGGGGGGGGGGGGCAGCAGGGAACTGCTCTCCCCAACGGTGGATATGAAACCCAAACTTTCTATGGACTTAGATCTATGATCCAGACTCCAGGAGAGGCAAGGGGATGGGGAGCAGAGTAAGGAAAAGCAGGGGTGGCATACTCTCCCCCTCACAGAACAGTGCCTGGCATGGACAGTCAGTTCCCTCCATACACAGGCAAATCTGCTCAGAAAGACCATAGGTGCAGGCAGGAATTGTAGTGCTTTGTGGGGTTTTCCAACACGTGGCCTGGCTGGTTACTCCCATTCAGGAAAGCTCTGACCCAGAGACTCTAGTTTCCAGGACCTCCGGGGAAACCAGTGGTAGAATGGAGGAAGTCTGAGCGACTGCTTTCCTAGGCAGACACAGTCCTTTCTGCCAAACTTCAGAGCTGGCTAGCTAGGCCAAGACGGTGTCTCACAGAGGCCGTCAGACCTGTGTTAATAACTTTCTGGGCATTATCTACAGGGATGAGACTCAGGTACGCAGTTCTCCAATCTTGGTGTGGAGCCAGAGTACAGAAGAAAAGAATACGGTCACTTCATACTAAGATGCATGTGGGAAATCCCCAGGTTGCAGGCTTGTGGGTCCGCGAAAAAGGCATGTCTGGCAAGAAGACGCCACTAATCTCCGAGGGACGTCAATATGGCTCAGGGATAGGGTCACCGCGTGCTTTGTTTGAGACCATTGGACTCTAGGGACAGCCCTCGGATCAGACACGAAACACAGCCTCGGCCGCACCCCGCCCCAGACAAAGAACTCAACTCCAGGCAGGTAAGCAAGCCACCATGCACCCGGCGGCGGACAGAGCACGGGGGCGCAGACAAAGACGCGCGCCCCCACCGTGCTCCGCCTGCCTACGCCGCGCGCCCGACGGACCCGGGACCCTCGCCAGACAACACCCTGCCGCTTGCTACCACATGCGCCCCAGGTGCAGCCGCGGGAACACGGGGACTCTGAGGAATCTGCTCCAGCGAAGGATGTGTGAGCGGAATTCCCAGAGTCGTTCTCTTGCCCATTCCTCTAAGGGGTCGGTGCTTCCCCACCCACGACGCCCCAACTCCCTCTTTGCTCTTCGCCCACTGACCTCTCGGGCACCCAGATCCTGCGCGCTTCTCTGCGTTCGTCGACGGTCTCAGCCCTAAGTGCTGCACGGACGCGGGTGGCAGTGAAACTCCCGCGGGCCTGCCATCCAGGGAGTCTCTTTCTGCATGCCCAGCTCAGCCGGAACCCGGGCCGGGGGCGCGCGAGGCGCACAGGTCCCCGCGCCTTCTCTGAGCGCTGCGGGCGCTCTGGGCGCAGCGGCCAGGAGCCGTCGAGCGGGCGGGGTGGTGGTGGCGCTGGCAGGCGGGGCACTGTGTGGGCGGGGCACGGGCAGGCCCAACTAATCCAGCCCCGAGGCGCAGATCTGCCCGCGCGGGTGGGTGGCTGTCTGTCTGATCTGACCTGGTGGTACCCCAGGCTTGGCGCGCAATGGCCACAAGAAACGGCCGTGGACTCTACTCCACGATCATCACAAAAACAAGTTATAGACAACTGGCACTTCGTTTACATTAAGGGAAACAGAGCCAGAAAGAAGCGAGACCACTGGCAAGTCTAGGAGCTTGGGTATGAAGGGCTGAGAGGATCCCCAGAATCAACAGCCAACCAACACCGGTTTTTTTGTTTTGTTTTGCTTTGCTTTGAATCCAGTTCCGACTCAGCCATCCCACGCTGAAAAGGGCTGTGGCGCCAGGGCTACTCCGTAAGCCCTAGTTACTTTACAGAAGGCTGGAGACGCAAAGCATCTAGTTTTGTTTGTGAGGCCAGGGGAGCTGACCTGAGTCCACAGGAAGCTGAGTATGCCTGCCTGCCTGCCTGCCACACAAGCCTTAGCACAACGAGCCCTTCAAGCCCAGTATGCACACAGGTGAAACACTGAACTCAGCAATTCCATGCAATTCTAGCAATTCCATGTGGGCCCTTGAAATTCGAGCACCCACACAAAGCTTGAGGTGGAAGGACTCCCACCTGGGCTTCAAATGCCCGTCCAGGACGGGCATCCACTTTGTGGGAATTCAGCCATTCCTAGGCCTGTGGGAACCAGCTCCATGGGGTGCATTAGAGTTAGAACGCCAAGCTGGGCCACCATTCATCTTTACAAATGAATCTTTACAAATTTATCCTTACAACCACAGCCCTTGGAAATCCAGTGATAACTGGAGACCTGTCAGAAGTACCAGCCTCAACAGTATCTTCAGCTCTTTCCTTATGTTTGGTTTATTTACCAAATAAAGGTCCTCTCCTTACAAAGGAAAAAAAAAATAACAAAAGCAAAGTCACCACCAAATCCTGTTATTTCCTCCTACAAAACAACAAAACCCACTGTGTCGGATGCCTAACAGCCACAGTCTCACAAGCACTAGTTGCTGATAAGGAAACCGAGACAGGGAGGAGACAGACATGGTCAAGGGTCTGGCTCCAGGGCTCCTAGGATTGGAGTGGACCTGGCTTTAGGGAGTCAGAGCTGAGGAGCAGTGACAGAACATGGTCACCTGGAGTGGCCCCTACACACACCATTGTGAGGGCTACAGAAAGGTCAGCAGGGTGTGTGTGAGAGAGGGGTCCATGTGTCTCAAGCTGGTTTTTGTCTCTTTCTGGATGCCTGGCCCAGGGCAGGACCTCCAGCTATGGCCTGCTTCTAGGACCTCACTCTGTACTGACTGGCTGACTTGGCTGGCTTGCCTTTGGACTCTGGGCCCATAGCTGGCCCTCCAGTGCCCAGGGAGGCAAGTGCTGGACTGTCTCACCCACCCAATTCCTGGTGTAGTTTCTTCTAAGCACCACTGCTGTGAGAGTTGCTGTGTTTTGGTTTTCAACTGAGTTTGTAGTAGGGCAGTCCACACTTAGCCTGAAAAAGTTTACTGTTTCTGGCATCTTCTATAGAAGAGAGCCACAGACAGAAAGGCCCAGAGGTATGACAATGACAATCTCAAACCTTACAAGGATGCCAGGGTGGAAAACACTACTCTTAGCAGTATTTTGGGGTCCAGGACCCAATGGAATGGAAGAGCACAGAGCAGGAATGGGGGAGTGCTGTTGATGAGACTTGGGGTCTATGAGAAGGCAAATCGCTGACCCAAGGCCCCTGACCCGAGGTCCCCTTCTGTGGGGCCTTGTCTGCTCACACATCCACACTACAGTGAAGTTGTTATCATATAACAGTTATGATTGGCATTTCTTGTCACTCCTGAGGCTACCTTTGGCAGACGGGCCCTTGAAGAGAGACTAATCCAACCAATGGGCTTAAAACTCACAGCAGGAGACAGTACCTGAGCCCCACCCACAAGCCTCCCACCCTGGTCGGAAGTAAAATTAGACTTTCAGAACTGTCTAATTTTGTTTAGGAAGGAAAATAACTGTGATAGGAGAGGTTTAATGAGGTTAGAAATTGAGAAGGAAGTGGAGGGAGAATAGATTATCATGGGAAATAAAGGCAGCTGCTAGAGATAACACTGATATCAAATATCAGGCTTCCAAACCAAATATCTATAATCCACTGGGGCTTAATGGTGGTACTGGGGCACATTTTTCCAAAACCCATGTGAGTTCAACAACTCACATTATAACTTTCATTCTATGTCTCTAGGGGAAGATGTGGGCACTGAGGACCCCACCTAGAACTGGGGAACTCTGGGACTATCTGGGGTCCTTTGGGTTATGCTAGTCTGACACCCCTGGGTACCCCAACCTCCATTTGACAATAGCTAGTACCTGAGTCTCCCTGAGGAACTAGCTCTGTGATAGGATCACATACCTTGAAAGAACTTCTCCCTTTTGGCTGCTACTCTGTGGAGACAAGCCCTCAGAAGCTGAGTGAGGCCACAGGGCTAAGAACTGTGAGGTATGGCCATGGGACAGGGGCATCCTACAGCAGAGGCACGGGCAAGTGTGGTGTGTTGGGGTCTGGGGAGCTGATGGCTCTGTCCTGTAGATATGACGTGAACATCTGAGCCAACTGAACAGGACATCAGGGTGATGGTGCCTTACTGGGCCAAGGGCAGGAGAGTTACAACGTTCACCAATGTGTTGAGTGCCAGAAAGTGCTGCCTAAAAAACGTCCATCCATGAATGACCTTAACAACACTCAGCATCTGTGGTCTGCAGACCACCCTTTGAGAATGACCATAACAGAGACACTATAAAGCCTTGTAGTGTCATCCTCATGAGAGGATGGTCAGAGACATAGGGGAGGTGGCCCCATCTCAGAGATATCCTGAGGCTGCCAGGACCCGGGCAAGGACCCGGGCAAGGTAGGGTAAACTCGGGGTTGCTGGGTTTCAGTATGAAGATCTTCAGTACTCAGCATGGGCCAGTGTTTAGACCAGCCATATAGTCCTATATTGCTTTGTTAGAAAAAAAAGATATGACCCAAGCTGGGTGTGGTGGCGCATGCCTTTAATCCCAGCACTCGGGAGGCAGAGGCAGGCGGATTTCTGAGTTCAAGGCCAGCCTGGTCTACAAAGTGAGTTCCAGGACAGCCAGGTCTATACAGAGAAACCCTGTCTCAAAAAAACCAAAAAAAAAAAAAAAAAAAAAAGATATGACCCTTTTACCAAAAGCCACTTGCTTCTTTGAGAGAGCTGAATACAGCTGCATGTTTATCAGTGGCTGCCAAATATGTGCCATCAGAAAGCTGCCCTTCATAGCTAGCCTGTTCAGAGCCATGGTCAGCGCAGCTCTCTTGCCTCACGGCTGTGTCAAGGGAGGAACTTTTATTCTTTCCATTTCTCAGGCGAGGAAACAGGTTTGGAGAGTCCCTGGCAGTCCGAGATCCCTGTGGTTTGTGGTCAACCCTGGTGGGGTCTGAAAACAGAAACCACAGTTTGTGTATGGTCTGGGTCCTAGTGACGGGAAGGCTTGGGTGCAGAAAGAAAACTTCAGAATGTTTAGCTTCTGGCTCTGGCTGCAGCGCTGAAGCTGAAGACGCAGAACCACCCACCCACCTACCTACCCACCACTCCCCCAGTTAAGCTGCACTCCCATGACTATATGTAAGCTTCAGGGACATACATGCCTCTCACCTGATCTGTGTGGATTTTTCTTTTCTTTCTTTTCTAGACAGGATATTATTATGTAGCCCAAGCTGGCCTGCAGCCACACAAATGCTGAGATTTCAGGTCTATGCCACCACACCTAGCTTCACACTGCTGATTTCTGATACCAGTTCCTGCCAGTACCACTCATCTGTCTGAGCTGGAACCCAGCCAGTCCTGTGACACAGCTAAAGATTTGCCAGAATATGTGTTCACTGCAGCTCCCGAGAGCTATCAAGGTATCTTCTTGTATCAGAATGTGAGAATAGATGAGTGTGTGACTGTGCGTATATGTGGGAAAGCCCCACCACCCCCAAAACACACACACACACACACACACACACACACACACACACACCAGCCAGAGTACCATCATGGAGTTCCTGTAATGAATCAGATGCTGTCCTAGAAGCCCCACATATATGGCCATAGCCTTCAGGGCAACACTGCTGGATCCAATGACCAACTAACTCTATTTAGCCAACCCAGGAGGAGGCCTGATGTCACTTTTTTTTTTTTTTTTATTCTGGAGCTTATTTGGTTCTGCCCAACTTATTTCTACCCTTTATCCTAGAGATCCTATTTGAAGCTGGCTGGACTCACTCCTCTCTTGCCCTCAGATGGGGATCATTCCACAGGTCTCTATCTATCTAGCTGTTCCCACCTAGAGAAACCCTAAAGTCAGCAGGTAGAGGGTCTGAGTGTTTATGGCCAGTGGTGGTTCTCCATGCACCTAGGCCACCACCACAGAATAGGCACCCACCTGGAGAGGTAAGGGTGGCTATAGGAGCAACTCAGCCTGACAACCAACATCCATCTGCACAGCCAGCTCTGAAAGGGAAGGACACCCAGCTGCCACTCATCAGGGGCATCCATCAGGCACAGCTCTTTCTCCTCTGGCCTGTCCAAGCTAAGGCACTCAACATACCCACCTAGGAACAAGATAGCCAACTCTACAACACATGAATGGTGGTGACCCTGGGCCAAAGCCTCCTGCTGTGCACAAGAGATGCACAGTAGGATCCTATAATATGCTTGGAGTCCAGGAACTGTGCCTGGGCCTGTCTCAGGACACCCTCACTCCATACTGACTCTTTTGTTGAGCTCTGAGATGGGGCCAGGAACCCAGGACAGGCATGGGCACATCCCCTTTCTGTGCACATTCTGCCATCTAGCTGTGCTGTCATCTGCTCCTACAACCCAGACCCTGGAACTCTGCTAACCATATTCCTCTACTCACAACAGAGTGTTCTTGACTGCCCCTCAGAGGCCTTGCCTGCTAACAAAGTTGGTGAGTAAGAGATATCGTGAGATTGTCTGGGTCCCAGGAAGTACCAGCCATAAGTGGTAGATGCCTCTGCAGCCTCGAACCCCATGTTCCTTGCCCAGTAGGCCTCCTGCATACCAAGTCCAGTAGGTGGCCATGCAGAAAAGAATAGGGTCAGCCAGCCAACCAGGCCTGGGACCCAGAGATGTCCAACTCAGAGACAAATCACCAAAGCCCTTGGATACCAAAGTCCAAGGTACACTGTGCTAGTGTTGTCTGTCTGTCTGTCAACTTGATACAAGCCAGGGTTGTTTGGGAAGTGGGAACCTCAACTGAAAAAAATGCCTCCATCAGATTGGCCTTTTTTTTGATTACTGATTTAAGTAGGAGGGCCCTGTGTGGGTGGTGGCATCCCTGGCTTGCACTAGAAAGCTGGCTGGGCAAGCCAGGGGCTCGGGGTGGGGGCAACAGCACCCCTCCATGGCCTCTGCTTCAGTTGCTTCTAGACTCCTACCCTGAGCTCCTCCCTTGGCTTCCTATTCCGATGATCATGCATGGACTGCAACCTCTAAGCTCAATAAACCCTTTTCTTCCCAAATTGCCTTTGGTGATGGTAGCTTACCACAGCAACAGAAACCTAACGAAGACATAGGCAGTGTAGCAGAAGAGGTAGGCAGGCTTCAGTCATACCCTTGAAGTCACTTCAGAAGGGATATAACTCCTGAGGAAAGCAGTATCTACTATTGTGCCTAGCCTGTGCTGTCCCTCACAACGTGACTCACATGGGGTCTACTTACCCCTGCAAGGGCCTGCTTGGTGCCTAGAGTGTAAGGAGCGTCTCCTAATAGACATCCACAGATGGCTGCAGACTAGCCCTGGGGGCTGGCTAGCCTAGCCACAGGGCTGAGGCCACACACAGCAGAGGAGGAGTCCTGACCAGATGGCTAGCTGCTAGGGCCACTTGGGCAGAACTGGAAGCCAGCCGGGACCTAATGGTCTGCCTAATGAGCCCCTACACGATTTTTCACCCATATTTTTCCAATAAAAAAAGCAGTTAGATACCAACCACAGCCCTGAGGAGGAGCCATCTGTCTGCACACTCCTGAGCCTACAGGTAGCTCTCCCTGCACTGCCAGCTGCCATACTAGAGTGCAGCCCTGGAGGGTGGAGGTGCATAGCTGTCCTGTGAAGGGCTAGTAGAGCTTGTGGGCTGCTGAGCTGCAGGTGACAGGGAGACTTGAGAGTCTCTGAATCCTGACTTGTGTCAGAGCTCTGGGCTTGTCCCTGGGGGAGAGACATAGAGAACTAGAGAACTAAGCTTAGATTCTGCCAGCTTTGGTAGAAAGGATCGCCCTACCTATGTAAACTGTCCAGCTCCACCGAGGGTGTCCAGTCCCCACTTCCTGCCACTGCAGGGCTCAGCCTCTCTGAGTCTGTGTTCAGTCTCCTAAACAATGAAGTCATTGGGGCTCCCCACCCCACCAACAGCTCTGGCTGTCCTGGAACTCACTGTGTAAGCCAGGATGGGCTCACACTCACAGAGATCTGCCTGTCTCTGCCTTACTGAGGTTCTAGGCACCATTCAGTGACCCTGCTCACTGCTTCCAGGCCACATGGAGGGTGAGACAGTGCCTGTGAAAGTTAAAGGGTCCCTGGTGAATATGGGCTGTTGAGGCCTCTCTCCCTCCAGAAAAGGCAAGGACATTGTCACCTCAGAAACAGGGCAGTGATTTGGTCCTAACTTCCTCCTCAGTAGGGAACCTGGCCTTGGCAAATGATGTCCAAAAGACAGGATCTAGCCACTTGGGTCTGGACTCTCACTCACAACCCCTAAACTCAGGACCCCAGCAGCCAGGAAGCAGCATCTTTGTTGTGGCAGGAGCTGAGATGTCTGGGCCATGATCTGTATCTGTGGTGTTGGGGTACTTGGGAGGATAGAGTTCCCACACAAAGCCCTTTGCTATACATTGAGCCATCAGGATGGCAGCCTCATGATTGTCAAACAATGGCAATCATAATTGTACAGCCTAACAACTCTCTTCTGTAGGACAGTAAACCTGGGGAGCCATCACACAGAGATCCAAATGCTCATGGAAAGGGCAGTCTGAGTTAATAATAGGGCAGGCATGTGAGGTGTCCCAAAGATCCACTGCCTCATAAAAATAGATAGATAGATAGATAGATAGATAGATAGATAGATAGATAGATAGATAGCCATTCCCAGAGCAGCAGCAGGCCACTCTGCTGGCTGCTCTGTTCCTTGTATATATGAGTTCAGAGTCCTCTAAAACCACCACCACAGTGACAATACAGAGACACTGTGGAATAGGACAGGTGCTACCTTGGCTACCATTGAAACCTTGGCTCACTCCTCTTGTTCAGGGGGATGTGAAGGAAGGTGACAGAAGCTGCACTCTCCCACTCTCCCTGGTAGCTCTACCTTTCCATAGGGATCCACTCAGCCCCTCCCCCAACCCCCACGTAGAACTCTCTGAAGTCCCAACAGTATGTGTCTTTCTGGGACTCCACACAGCAGGCCTTGGGACACAACAGTGGACAGAAGACCAGGTACCCTGGAGGCTCAGGGTCAACTGTGGCTGCTGTCAAGTTAGGGAAATGATGGAAGGCAGTGGGGGTGGGGGATGGGGGGGAGGGTTGCTTCCTCTAGAAGACTTGAGGGAAGAACAGGAACTTGAAACCTCTTTCATGTCCCTTCCAGTCACATGTTCTAAGCAGCTCTAGGCTACAGAGAGAACTTTTTTCTAGTTACCTTTATACTAGGGGTGGCACCATGGGACCTTCAGGCTCAGCACTGTCCCGGGTTCTGTCTGTATAAGGTGTCTTCAGGGAAGGAGGCAGCAGCTCCAGATAGGGAGCGGCACAACTCCAACTCTCCCACAGGTCTCCCACCCTGAGCCCCAGTGGCTCCCGCAGGACATACCGACCTCCAGGACTTTTTCCCTTGGCATGTTCAAGGGACCTGTGAGAAGAACCTGCACTACAGCGGGGCCAGGAAGGCACCACAGGGGCTTGAGACCAGATGGTACAGGCAGGTGGCCATCAGAGCCGGAGAGGCCTGGCCCTGGGGCCAGCCGAGGTGAACCTGCCAAGAGGCCGGCCATGGCTCCATGGAGTCCTGCGCTGCAGATTCCGCCTAAATAAAGCACGCATGACCAGATACCAAAACCCCTAGTGTACCCTTTCATAAAAACTTGCCACAAACCAATGTCCAAGGCTAACTTTCAACCCACACCCTGAGTCTGGGAAACATCTCCCTCCGTGGCCTCTCCTCTGTATATGGGATTGCCACATTCAACCGAGGCTACCAGCACCCCAGTCCCATTGGCTAGGACTGTGTTTGCTCAGAAGCTACGGCCAGTAAACACAAACCTGGCTTCCCCAACCCACTTGGTGTGACCTCTTCTAAGTCCCCTCCCTCCTCTCCCGATTCTTCAACCATCTGTGATGAAGAGCTACCCAGAGGGCTCAAGAGCCCTGGAGGGCCCTGAGAAGTTGTGGTGGTGGCAAGTGACTCCAACACTAAACACTGAACAGAAACCCTGGATTAATGGGGACGTTTTGTTTTGGACAGCAGAAGGCAACAATGACTGACAGCTCTTACCCCACCTCCCCCGAAGGTGCCTGCTGCTGTTCTGCAAAGGTCTGCTATCCTCCTTAAGGCCAGCCAGGGCCTAGGCTGACCTCTATCAGGGTCTCTGCAATGGCTGCCTATCTGAGGTCCGAGGTCTACCGTTGGGATGCCTAAACTGATATCACAGCAGGCACAGCAGCCAGGGAGAAGTTCCCTGTAGTATTAGCCTCTCTAATAGGGAGAACTCCCAGATAGTGATTCTTCCTAGCTTTGTGGGGTAGATAGGTAGATTATTCCAGGTCAGTCCGGAAGAAAGGGGTTGGGGGGAAGCCAGGCTCACCTTGTCATCCACGCCACTCTCACTGTCGCACTGTGGGTCAGAGAGAGAGAGAGAGAGAGAAGTGAGTCAGTGCCTTCATATTGCCAGGGGTACCAGGATCCAGGGTACCCACATCCAGCCAGGAGGGACAATGTGAAGGAACAGGGACAGATGGAAGGCATAATACGGCTAGCTTTCCTCAGGATAGGTGGACTCCAGTTCCATAGAACCAGGCCAGATCCTGTAGCTTCAGAATGACCTGCGACATTGGGGAATTTTCAGGGAACTTTACCCAGTCTGGATGAACTCAACCATCCCAGGAACCTCCATGGGGCCCACTCCATCTTGTGAGGAGGACCCAGGTTGCAGGTGGCCCCCACCATACTCTCACTGACAGGAAGCAGCCCCAATAGCTATTCTTCTATACCCAGATGGGGTGGGGATACAGAGGTGATGGATGGTAGTACCACAAGGGCCTGTGAACCAGTAGACAGTAGCACTGCTACCCAGCTGAGAGCTCATGTTCCTTTTCCTGGTCTGAGACCAGGACTTTAACTGGAAATACCAGCATCCCACCCAGCTGCTCTGGCCTCTGGAGCAGGTCACAATTATGCTGTGTAGCCTTGACAAGTCCCCTGCCCTCTCCGTGCCCCAGTCCAGGCTCTGTAAAGCAGGGACAGCAGCTTCTCTTGGTGGGAGTGAAGCTAAAGACACTGGCCTTCAGTGCGGAATCGCCTGGGATGCTCAGGGTGCAACTCAACGGATAGAATCAGATGACCCATTTGTGAGGACAGCTGGTTAACTCAAGAAAACAAACCATTGCTTCCCATTTTCAGAAAACAGATTTGAAAAGGACACACTTCTGGGGAACAATGCAGTTTCCTCTAAAATAAAAAGGGGGAAAAACTTGAACTACGTTCATGTCAAATAAATTATATTGCTGAAAATAAATCTCCCTGAGACACATGAGATGGAGATTGGGCTGAAGTGAGACATGCATAGTGCTGGCTTTATAAGTTGTACCCAGCATGATTAATGCACATCATTAAAGTATATTACCTTCCACGGCCCCAACTGAAGGCCTTAATGTCTTCAGTGACAAAGTTCAGAGTTGGATAAAAATGTGTTCACCAGTCACTCACTGCAGCTCAAGGACAATATGCCAGACAGCTGGGATGGGCATGTGGGGGGTTTTCTGAAGCTGGTAGGCTTCACACCTGCAGCTCATAGACCCCTAGGAGACTTGTAGTATGGGTGGTGACCTGGGTGGGCAGGCACCAAGACTCTGGATGCTAACCCATGGGTAGACATCATTGCCTAGAAGAGTGGTTCTCAACTTTCTTCATGCTTCCACCCTTTCATATTGTTCCTCGTGTTGTGGTGGCCTTCAATCATAAAATTATTTTTTTGTTACTTCATAACTGTAGTTTTGCTACTGTTGTGAATCGTAATGTAAATATCTGATATGCAGAATATCTGATATGTGATCCCCAAAGGGGTAGTGACACACTGATTGAAAAACGCTATTATAGAGGAAGGAAGATATATGTGGCTCTTCAGGTGTGCATACAGCCAAGGCCCTTTCATGATCCCCTACTGAGAAGCACAGCTTCACTGGCTGGCCTCACCTGGGCTCTTAGCATGGGACTCAGCCAAGGACTAGGCCTGGACTCCTCAAAGCCTTGTATACTGGTTTTGTGTGTCAACTTGACACCAGCTGGAGTTATCACAGAGAAAGAGGCTTCAGGTAAGGAAATGCCTCCATGAGATCCAGCTGTAAGGTATTTTCTCAATTAATGATCAAGGGGGGAGGGCCCCTTGTGGGTGGGACCATCTCTGGGCTGGCAGTCTTGGGTTCTATGAGAGAGCAGGCTGAGCAAGCCAGGGGAAGCAAGCCAGTAAGGAACATCCCTCCATGGCCTCTGCATCAGCTCCTGCTTCCTGACCTGCTTGAGTTCCAGTCCTGATTTCCTTGGTGATGAACAGCAATGTGGAAGTGTAAGCCGAATAAACCCTTTCCTCTCCAACTGCTTCTTGGTTGAGATGTTTGTGACTCAGGCACCTTGACACCTCCTCCCATTGGGAGGAAGGCAAGACTTGGTGCCATAGCGTGTAACAGAGCCTCTGTGTTATAAGAGTTTGCAAATGAGGACCTGACTGTGGGGAGAGGAGGGATGGCCACACAGAGCTCATGGAACCTTCGAGGAAGTGGGAAATGAGGAAAGTGGGAGATGAGACCATGGAGGTGAGTGGAGCCTGAATACACCGGAACATTCTAGTGCAGGTGGAGTGGAGGTGGCAGCTTGGGGGTTAGGGGTACGTGGGGAGCTTGCCGCCTAGGCTGCCAGGACCCATGACCAGAGAGGGGCCGCTTACCATCAAACCTCATTAAGTTGTCAGTATAGCAGGATCAACCGGTTTAGCATATCTGTCACTGGGGCAGCCTGGGGGCAGCTGGATCACTTACCAGTCCTACCCTCTGCTCCTTCTTCAGCCCCAGAGCCCACCTGAACCTTATCCTATGGCCAGGACAGCAATTCACAGACCTAGACTGGTCACAGACTGCCCAATGGCTTTTAGGTCTGAAGCCAGACGAGCAGGGCTAAACAGTAGGACATAAGGACGAGGAAGGGCACTGATGGTGTCTAGCACCAGCTGAGAGGCCATTCAGATCCTATAACTGTCAGACAGTGCGACACCATCAGCAATATGTAGACAAATGGACTCATGTGATTAAGAACTACTGATTTAACATTTAACTGCACAGGAGTTAGAATTGAGTGCGGCAGTTAATCAGGACAAGGTGGGGAAGAGACACATCCATCTTTTAAAAGCAGCCTGAGCAACAGCCAGGGGCTGGACAGAACTCAGAAGCCCTGGACAGCCTGGCCTTGATGTTGGCACGGACAGGCCTTTAGTGTAAGGTATATATAGGGGCCAAAACATGGGCTCTAAAGATATCTGCTCTAATGCTATGTTACCAGCTACGCTGTGCCCCAATTTACTTGTCTGTGCCTCAGTTTATGCTTCTGGTGAAACAGGGATGGCTCATTTAAAGGAATGTACTGTGACGTACATGAATATATACATGCATATATATGCATACACACACAAATACATATATATATATATATATATATATATTTACTGGGGTGGTGCTGAACACCCAGCACAAGGCATGGGTGATGGTGATAACACCTTCACTATCTTTATCACCTCTCCCATCCCGTCACCCCTCTGATGGCTAATCTAGTGAACTTGACAGGACAGGATTTGGAATCAGCTAGAAGACATACCTCTAAGCTTGTCTCTGAGGTACTTCCAGACAGACAGGTTTCACCAAGGTGGTAAGACTCACCCTCAATACGGGTGGCACCATCCCAGTGTTTGGGGTCCTAGACTGAGAGAAAAGGGAAACCTGAGCTAGACACTACCATCCCTCTCTGCTTCTTCATTCCTCTCTGCTTCTTCATTCCTCTCTGCTTCTTCATTCCTCTCTGCTTCTTCATCCCTCTCTGCTTCTTCATCCCTCTCTGCTTCTTCATCCCTCTCTGCTTCTTCATCCCTCTCTGCTTCTTCATTCCTCTCTGCTTCTTCATCCCTCTCTGCTTCTTCATCCCTCTCTGCTTCTTCATTCCTCTCTGCTTCTTCATTCCTCTCTGCTTCTTCATTCCTCTCTGCTTCTTCATCCCTCTCTGCTTCTTCATTCCTCTCTGCTTCTTCATTCCTCTCTGCTTCTTCATTCCTCTCTGCTTCTTCATTCCTCTCTGCTTCTTCATTCCCCTCTGCTTCTTGAGTGCATGTGTGTAAACAGCTTCCTTCTGCTGCCACACTTTCTCTGACAGACTGTTGTACCCTCTGACTGTGAGCTCAAATCAATTCTGTAATTTGCTTTTGTCAAGTCTATTGCCATAGAGACAACAACAACAGTAACATCAACAACAACATCAACAACAAAAACAAAAAATAACCAAGAAAACTGGAACCGACAAGTGGTATCTTTGCTGTGATGTATCAACCATATGGCTCATAAGCCTTTGGAACTGGTTTGTGGGAAGAATTAGAAGAATCTGAAGCTGTAGGCTAGAGAAACCACGGAGTGGTGTAAGTACAACTTAAGGGGCCACTCTTAAGGAAGACTAGAATGCCAAAAGAAATATAAACAGTGGTACCTAGGAGATTAGGTTTCGGAGAAGAACAGGCCTCTACTAGGAGCTAGGCTAAGCAATCATTTGTAACATTTTGACAAAAACTCTGGTTGCATTTTGCCCATGTCCTGAGAACTTCAGTGAGGTTGATTTAAGATATGATGAGAAGAGTTCATTTGGTAGAGGAAATGTCAAGACAGCACAGCATTCAAGCTGTTGAATGGCTACTGCTCACTGCCCTCACACAGGTCTACAGTGACTGACGGCAGCAAGTGGAGTAGAAAGACGGGGACGGCATTTGAACCCATTTAAGGTTGCAGACAAAGAGGGCCTAGAGAAAGCGGCTGTGATTCTTTAAGAATCTAGTGCCATTAAGAACAAGCCTTCTGCCGGGCGTGGTGGTGCACGCCTTTAATCCCAGCACTCGGGAGGCAGAGGCAGAAGGATTTCTGAGTTCAAGGCCAGCCTGGTCTACAGAGTGAGTTCCAGGACAGCCAGGGCTATACAGAGAAACCCTGTCTTGAAAAAAAAAAAAACAAAAAAAAAAAAAAAAAAAAAAAAAAAAAGAACAAGCCTTCTTACTGAGGAGATGGTGAAGCCAGTAAATTACTTGCCACACAAACATAAGGACCTAAGTTTGAGTTAAAGGCCAGCCGTGGTGGCATGTGCTTATAACGGAGAAGCCAGGCCTAATCAATGGGATTAATGAGAGGCCAGGTACCAAAGAACAAGGTAGCCAGTTATGGGGTGCACACCTTTAAGTGCAGCACTCAGGAAGAGGTGGGACAATCTATGTGAGTTCCAGGCTAGCTTGGTCTACATAGCAAGTTCTAGGACAGCCAGGATTACATAACCTGTCTCAAAAAACAAAGGCAAAAAAGGTGGATATCTCCTGAGATATAATAGACAACTCTGGCCTCTACACACATGTACACATATAATGTACATACAAAATTGTACACACACAGACAGATTTTCCAGGGACACGCCTTTAATCCCAGCACGCTGGAAGTGGAGGGAGGCAGATCTCTTTGAGTTCAAGAGACCTTGAATCAGAGAGGGAAAAAAGAGAAAATTCCTATTATGTTCTGGGACACTAGGAAAGAGGCTGAGTACAAGATTACCTTCCCAAAGGTCTAACTTGTGATAATGCAAATTTTTTTTTTTTAAAGATTTATTTTATTTATTATATGTAAGTACATTGTAGCTGTCTTCAGACACCCCAGAAGAGGGCGCCAGATCTTGTTACGGATGGTTGTGAGCCACCATGTGGATGCTGGGATTTGAACTTATCACCTTCGGAAGAGCAGTCGGGCACTCTTACCCGCTGAGCCATCTCACCAGCCCGATAATGCAAATTTATCTAAAAGGGGAACCCTGAATTAAGAATGTCCTTACAAGCTGGGCATGGTGGCCTTTAATCCCAGCACTCGGGAGGCAGAGGCAGATGGATTTCTGAGTTTGAGGCTAGTTGGTCTACAAAGTGAGTTCCAAGACAGCCAGGGCTATACAGAGAAACCCTGTCTTGAAAAAAACAAAAGAAACAAACAAACAAACAAACAAACAAGAATGTCCCTAAAGAGTTTTCATCATTAAGAGACAAACTATCGGGGTTGGAAAGATGGCTCAGCGGTTAAGAGCACTGACTGCTCTTCTGAAGGTCCTGAGTTCAAATCCCAGCAATGACTTGGTGTCTCACAACCATCTGTAATGAGATCTGTCGTGCCCTCTTCTGCAGTGTCTAAAGACAGCTACAGTGTACTTACATATAATAAATAAATAAATCTCGAGAGAGAGAGAGAGAGAGAGAGAGAGAGAGAGAGAGAGAGAAACTACTAGGGAAAGGTTTTCTCAGGAGCCATTACAGTTGAGGTGAAAAAAGAATGTGACAGAACTGTCCACATTGGTGCTGGTTTTACAAGAAATATGCGGTCACAGAGACATTCACCAGAACTATGGAAAGCTGCTGGGGACAGGCAATGTGTGGCAGGATTGGAATCCCTGAAAGAAAGGCTAGAGGACAACTCATCGTGTAAAGCTATGAACATTACGAAGGGGAGCCCAGGATGTTGTAGATGTCAGTACTACGGGACATCTGCCAAGGAAAACTGCCAGCATAGAACAGAAATGACTCAAGAGGGAGGCTGTGTATTGCCAGCAGAAGAACGGGCAAGGCTAGCTGAGCTACTGAAACCCAGACAATTCTATCATGATTCCCAGGTCCTGCATGGAGCTGAGATTTGCCACTCCCCTGATAGCTTCAGCTTTATCTGGGCCTGGTCGCTCTTTGTCGTGCCTCTAGCTCTCCTTTTGGGATGAGAATACATTTAGTTCATACCACTGAACGGCAAATGTCTATAACTTGGGAGATGTATGGCTCATAATCCAAGACACAGAAAAAAATTCCATACTTGCACTTCTGAACAATGTTGGAACAACTTTTGAGATGGACTAAATGCATTTTGCATTGGGAGGAGAAGTAGACTGGTGTGTTTGGGTTTTGAGTTCATATGGGGTGATGCACGATAGTCAAGGTTAACCTGAAAGGATTTAGAACCATCTAGAAGGTACACTTAGGATGTTTCCCTCCCTGAATGTGAGCAGCACCATCCCATGATGTGGGGGCCCAGACAGAAAAGAAAGTAGAAAACAAGTAAAGTAACATTCACCTCTGCTTCCTGACTGTGGACGCAATGTGCCTTATCCTCCTAGGAACAACATGCCTTCCTTCTCTGCCACAGTGAATTATATTCAAACTGGATGGCTTTGGTGGGGGCTCCGGTGGAGAAGGTCTCAGCTTCCCCTGTCAGGCTGGACGCTGGGAATTTGACCATGCTCCTCCACTGACTATATGGACAATATCAAAATGGACTATTTTTCTTTCTTTTTTGGGGGAAGGGGAAAGGTCATGGAGGAAAGGGGCAGACATGAGAGGACTGGGCAGTGAGCACAATCAGGGTGCATGATGTGAGATTCCCAAATAATCAATAAATATATTATGTTAAAAAAAATAGGGTCTCTCTAAATAGCCCTGGCTGTCCTGGAACTCACTATGTAGACCAGGCTGGCCTCAAACTCAGAGTCTGCCTGCCTCTGTCTGATGCTCAAACTCAAAGAGATCTATCTGCCTCTGCCTCCTCAGCACTGGGATTAAAGGTGTGCACCAGCACACACAGAGAAATAAACTCTTCTTTTTTTTTTTTTTTTTTTTGGAAGGTTCTCCATCTGCTATTTATTTCTTTTAAAAAAATCAAAACAAATCAAAACTCTAATTATTCTCAATATATGAAATTAACAAGAAATGAACTTTAGGTCAAGATGTTAACAATCAAGGTCCCATTCAGATTCTTATTCTCAGTGTATAAGTGAGAAGCTGCAGCTCAGGTCAGCATGGAGCTGACAGGATGCAGATGTCCCCCAGTGTTTCGCTGGACCAGCAAGGTTGGCTATGGAAGGGAACACAGAGCAGTGCAGAGACAGGGTCCAGGTGTGCAGGGCAGGCTGTGTTCTACATTTCTTCACATTGAACCCAAGAGCTCACAGGGAACATCTGACAACTTTGTGTAAAGAAAACTGAGGGCTGTGGATGTCACAGAAGAGACCTGAACACATTGTCTGTCACTCAGTCCACTCCAGGCAGCTGTCTTCATGCTAGAGAATGAGAGTCATGAACCATCACTGTGATAAACCCTTCTTTAAGCTGAATGTGCTAGGTGTCTTGTCTCAACTAGAGGACTAAGCGCCATCACTACCCACTAAAGCTCCTTCCTGCCACCCCTTCAGCTTGGCAGCCGTCCCTCAGGTGCGCTTCTCTGTCCTGACAGCTCTCCACCATCCCAGCTTTCCTCCACTCTTTCTAGAAACCTGGTCAGCTGCCTGCTGGGGTGGGAACTACTTGTCACTCCCACAAAGACACAAGTCAGCATGGTTGTTACAGTAGGAACAGCACCTTCCTTTCTTCTCTGTGTGAATGTTAATTACAGCTTACAGCGGTATTCAGAGGAGAACCACAGTCTCCCACCACTCAAACAAAGGCATGACAATTCATGAAGAGAGCTTTGCAGCCAGAGCTATTCTGTCATAACCCAAAGCCCACCATGTGTATCAAGGAGAAGAGTTCAGAAAGGAACGGAGGCAGGCCTCCCCAGACTCCCATAGGTCACCATACCTGGGCCAAGACAGGGCTGCCGGAGCCTCAGGCAAGTGCCAAATGTGGGTTGGGTTTCTACCCAGTTACCATGCAAGAGCTGTGAGATATTACCTCAGGGCTGTTTGGGACAAGGAGGCCTGTCCCTCCTGGTCAGCTGAAACATACTCCCAATGGCACTGCCCCTCCTTGGCAGAGCCCAAGGAGATGCAAACTAAGCAGGATAAAAGAAGCAGAAATGTAAGACGATGCAGGTTCAATGGCTATGATGTACACCAAAATGCCTCAGGATATTCTACTGAGCCTGGCCCAAGAATGGGGTAGGGTCTCAGCCACAGGGCTGTTGGGTAACAAAGGTACCACTAGGGTCTGGGAATAGGTTGCCTGAGGCATGTAGAGGTGCTCTGCTGTCTTCTGCGGACACATAGACCTTGTTTGTATATTCCATGCATGTGACAACTTTATGGTGGGCATCAATCAGCCCTTGGATGTGTGCACATGCATTTTAGTGTGCCTGCACCTGCCTGAGAGTCCTGCAATATACGCTGAAGCTAGACCTCACACAGAAGTCTTGGCACCTCAATTTTCTCCTCAGCTCCTCCCTGGATCCTGTGAGGGTGGTTGAGTGCCATGCCACGGACTGGGCTCAGGCTTCTGTCCTGGGCCTCCCACGTCTGAATTCCGGCTTTCATACAGGCTTGGGACTTTCCAGAGAAGAATCCAGGAAAGGGAGTGAGGACGACATGGTGCCAGCCTAGGAGACTGCCTCTGCAGTTTGGGATGGGAAGAGGCTCACCTCCATGCATATTCTAATTAGCATGTGAGGTGTCCCTATGGGACTCAGAGTGGATAGTGAGGTCACATGCTGTGCTCAACACTGGAAAGTTCTGATGACCAGACTGGGATAATACACGGAGTCATGTGGACAAGGACACTGTTCACTTTTTTTTTTTTGGTTTTTTGGTTTTTCGAGACAGGGTTTCTCTGTATAGCCCTGGCTGTCCTGGAACTCACTTTGTAGACCTGGCTGGCCTCGAACTCAGAAATCCGCCTGCCTCTGCCTTCCGAGGCCACCACGCCCGGCCACTGTTCACTCTTATGATCACTTCTGAGAGTTGAGTCAGTGAAACCCCCACCTAAACATAGTGACTTTGGCAGAACAGTATGTCTACCCCATGCAGCTAGGTCACCAACTGGGGCCTCCCCATAGCTGCCTGGTATCCTTAGGGACCAGACAGCCCATAACTGATTCCATAAACTTCTTCCCCACTTGACTCTTAGGGCCCTTGGAGCTGATGAACCTTTGAGGACACGAGTTTCTGCCCTAGACTGTGGGAGCCAGAATGTGAGAAGAAACTGTGGCCACATGCTCCAAGCTAATCTGTCTATTTCAGAGAATTGGAAGCTTAGAGGGTAGAGAACCTGCTGTGGCAAGTCAGCCAGCAGAGGCTGGGAGCTTAGTTTAGAGCCCAGAACCAGGTTCTAGGTGATATCTAGCAGAAACATATATAGGGCTAACGACAGTTGAGGGTGAAGCCAGGCAAGGCAATTCAAGTGTTGTTATCCAATTCTTGCATGCTAAAGCCCAGAAGATGGCTATCAGAAACCAGGAGGTGCCAGGCAGAACATCCTTGCCTAAATATGACATCCCTGTCCTTCAGACTGCGGATATCCTCTCTTGTGCCTCCATACTGTGCTTGCAACAGGCCTTGTGATGCATATAACAGACCCAACCTCAGCAGGAAGGTCAGAGTCAGAGGAGACTGAGCATTGTGTATGGAAGGAAGGAATAGAGCTGGGGAAGGGGAAAGCCCTGGGGAAGTCACAGACAAGAGATGGCTGGAAAGGGACAGGGTGAGGTGACCAAGACTGAGGACCAGTGATAATACTGGGTATGCTGGAGCCACAGGTAACTGAGCTAAGGATCAGGGTGGTTCTGCTGGACCCAGGCTGACGTGGTACTCAGGCTCTGAGGTGGACCAACAAGACTTGACAGATTGGATGTAGACATGTGAGGGACATGGACACAGTGGGGCCAGCAGCTGGAGATGAACCGGAAGTTATATACAAGTCTGTATGTCTATATACAGTCAACTTCTGAGATGAGACTGGCTGGGACAGGACTTGATGGACAGGGTCATAGGACTTCTGCCTTGGGTTAGAACCTACATCCTGCCCACTCCCTTTCTCCCTCCTTCCCTAGCTGGGTCTCTGGCAGGCACTGGTACAAGCCAGATGGGGGGCCACATGCCTCATTCAGGTCCCATCACATACCTGGTCATTAATGGGGAAACTGAGACCCAGAGGGGTAGAGTCAATCCCCAGGCACAGCTAGAGATGGCTGAGTCCTGGATTTAGGTTGGACCTTCTTCCTGAGGCCATGAAAATCAGACCTGATTAATTACATAGTATTTGGTAGACCTGAAAACTCCACTTCCGTCTATTCAGCTAATTTACTTTGTAAGTGTTTAGGCTTTAAAAATCAAACAAAGCACTAATTACACAACCAACAGTCAATTAAGCTATAGCAGCTTAATAAACCACGTGGGCAAACCCACTGTGGGGCCAGTTGACCACTTATGCAGCTATGGTCTCTGAATGTGCACGCCGACCTCCTGCTGGTCTCCCCTGTAGTCTGAGCCTTCAGTACAGGAAGGCCTGGGGACAATGGTTACCCACGGTGGCATCCTGCCTCCTGCCAAACCTTAGGGTGAAGCCTGTTCAGGAGCCTTGACTATCAGTTGGCCTATCAGTGAAACATGGAGCAGTATTTGTGAGGGATCCACAGCAGGTGGCCCCTTCTCTAACCAGGCTCAACAATGGGAACTCATGCCTCAGCTGTGAGGTCTAGGCTCCAGCTCACTTAGCAAATACTCATGGCTCAGCAGTGATGTCATCAGTCTCTCTCTCTCACGAAGACGAGGTCATTCTAACAAGATAAATAAACCAGAGTATGATGCCCTGAACCACAGACGGTTGTCTGCAGGGTAACTGTCCTGGAGGGTGCTCTTCTCAGCTCTGTGTAAGAACTGGAGGGGGGAGGGGGCAGCCCTAGAAAAAGTGGCCAGCACCTTTTATCATTCTGGAATGTTCCAACAATTTTCCCACAGCTAAAAACCTACTAAAGCCCAATTTATGCTTGGGCCTAATTCTACTGTGAAAAGTGTTACTAGGTTTCTCAGCTTGTGTTTATATAACAGCAAGGAAAATCTAGACAAGTGTTCCCTATCTACTCTGTGGGGTCACTATCCAGCAAAGCACAGAACACTGTCCTTAGACCTGCATCACAGACATGCCTCATCTGTTTTGCTCCACAGGGTCATATGTCTGGGGCACATGCTGGTTCTGTCTTTCAGACTCAGCCTGACACTCACCATACAAGGGATTCTGTGTCATTTTACTTAGAGCTTCCTCCCTGTTCTCCATTCATGTCTCAAGGGTACACACTATCATTTTAACCATGTTGTTGACTTCATTATCTTTGTGTTCCCAACCTACAGAGATGTGTACAGTGCATTGTGGCATGTTGCTTAAGCTCTACCCTGAGCCACTCCACACATACCTGGACGTCCCTCCATGCCCCAGCTGTCTACCCTACTCTGCTTGGAGCTAGGACACTGGATTACCTTCTTGGTTCCTACAGGCCTCTGTAACTGTAATCACAATCAAAGGTAATTACAATCATACAGAGGCAGTCACAGGCACACACATGAAAGGGCACAGGCAGCTCCTGGAAAATCCCCTCCCCAGTGCTCTAGGTAAGTTACTCTGGGCACCCCCACAACCAACTTGGTCATAGAGCCTTCCCCCTGTACACTGTGACGTTCTCTAACAGCACAGGCCCTCTACCTGCACACGGTGACATTCTCTAACAGCACAGGCTCTCCACCTGCACACTGTGACATTCTCTAACAGCACAGGGCCCTCCACCTGCACACTGTGACATTCTCTAACAGCACAGGCCCTCCACCTGCACACTGTGACATTCTCTAACAGCACAGGCCCTCCACCTGCACACGGTGACATTCTCTAACAGCACAGGGCCTCTACCTGCACACAGTGACATTCTCTAACAGCACAGGCCCTCCACCTGCACACTGTGACATTCTCTAACAGCACAGGGCCTCCACCTGCACACGGTGACATTCTCTAACAGCACAGGGCCTCCACCTGCACCCGGTGACATTCTCTAACACAGTCCCTGCTCCACCTCCCTTGCCCATAACGTAGCTGGGCCTGTGAGGTTGCTATGACCCTTTGGCCTTGACCACAGTCCCAGGACCTACAATGGTGGCTATGCCCAAGCCTGGTACTATCACTCTTGCTCTCTGGCCCCACCCATCCCCAATACCATCCTAGTAAAGCCTTGGTTCAGACAGAGCTGCTCTGGTTGCTTCCCAGATCGTCTCCATTTTTTCTACATAAACTGGTGTGTTCCCCACTACTCTTCTTAGCTCCCCGGCCATCAGCCCAGGCTAGGCTGGGATAATTAACAAGCCTGTGTCAGGAGATAAATAAAAGATGACCAGGCCCAGCACGCAGATGACCTTTCTCAGAGTCCACTATATTAGTATATTCTCATGTTGTCAGGCTGAGCATGCTAACGACCTCATGAATTATTTATCAACCAACTCTTAAACAGCACCCTGTTAACACTCATCCCGAACTGGCGTCACAGTAGCTCTGGCTTGTTCTCAGTAATTGAATTCTGGCTTTGACAGACACTATGCTCTGGGATGGCAAGGTCACTCTCTGGAGGACCAAGGGCCATCACCCAATGGTACCCCAGTTTTTCTCCTGTGACTTCTGAGACAGAGGGACTGTCTCCAGTTTTCAAACAACGGCTAGTCAGGGACTCTCATTTTAGCACAGTTGCTAGGAGGTACTCGGGTGTGGAAAGGTCGGGCAAGAATTCAGGAACCGGCTGCCCTGAGAGGCCTGTTATGGTTCAGGACTTACAATTAGGGAACACATGGAATTGGCTCCCTGTGGTGACAGGAAGCATTGGCAGCCCCGGAAGGGACAACAGAAGAGTGGGGTGCCAGGCCACAGCTGGTGATGACTACAAGCTAACCAGGGAGACATCTCCAGAGGTGACCCAGCTGCAGTTGCATCTAAGCCACTGAAACAGTCCTCACCTGACACCACGGCCTCAGTCTTGGGAGTCTAGTCTTCTTTACCATCTAAGCCGCTGTATGCAGATAAGGACAGGTATACTGCCTCACAGTCCCTCACCTACACACTCCGCTTCTCTGGGCTCCTCATCTGGCAACATTCACCTTCCAGTTCCCTGAATATACCAAAATACCACTGTGTAGAGCTCTCACCCAACCACTTGTTATTTCTCCCCTGAGCCCCACCTCCGGCCACTGGGGAGGTCTCTCATCCACCTCTAACCACTAGGGTGGCCATATACCTCTCTCCAGCATAACCTGGTTCCATTTTTCTTCATTCTAAGTAGTTACTCTGAAGTCACTTACCCATCTTTCATATTTTGGGGGGAGGAGGTTGTTTCCGAGACAGGGTTTTCTCTGGCTGTCATGGATGGAGAGCCTGTAGATCTGGCTGGCCTGGAACTCAGAGGTCCACCAGCCTCTGCTTCCACAGGATTGGGATTAACGGCATGAGCCCCCACTGCCAGGCTCATTGCCCTGCCTTCTGTGTACAGTAGCCCTGCAGGAGCAGTTCTATCCTTGTAGGGCTTCCTCTGAACTGGTAGCCACATCTCTAGTCCCACCTGGGGAAGGAATCAGCAGAGCACAACTGTGCCCAAGCTGGTGGGCTCAGACTTGGTCATTCTACAAGGCTGATGAATGGGAGGCATGGGTTCAGTCACTGCTCCAGCTTTAAAGACTCCTGTGCTGAGCTTAGGAGGAGAGGAGTAAGTGCCCCCCAATCCCCTGCCTAGCTCCAGAGAGAGGCTGGCAGGTTTATTGCTTTTGTTCAAATTATGATCACTTGGAAGTGGCCCATGGAACAGCACAATGGATGTCATAAACCTGCCTCATGAATACAGAGCCTACACTACAGGGCTACAAGGCTGAGGCAGACATGTGACTCTGACCAGGAGAGAGGCACTGGCACAGAAGAGGGGATGCTCATAGAGATTCAAGTCTATCCTTCCAAGGCAGAACAGCCCTGACTGCTTAGATCCCACTGTTGGCTCTGGAGTGCTTGAGCATAACCTAGGGACTCAGTGACACTCACAGATATTCCAGAGGTAGGCAAGTCCTTGCTTTGAGGGAAGCAGATGCATCCTTAGGCCATAGCACAGAGGAGCAAGCCAAGCCAGTCAGTCCCAGCTCAGCCAAATCAAAGCACAGTGTCCAGACCCATCCTCAGACCCAGAAGGAAAATGGCAGGGCTGGGTGTGGAGCCCAGCAGATGACAGCACTAAAGAGGCTTCATCCCTGGTCCAGGACAAAGGAGAGTATCCATGTGATAAAGAATTCCTTCCACGGGGTTCTTGGCCCTCAGACATCCTGGACAGGACCCTGCTGCCCACTCAGGACTCTCGGGCTGGAACCTCATGTACTCTGAGGGTGGGCTATGAGGAGCCACAGTGGCTCTTTGCAGGCACAGAGCAGGTTCACGTGGTCTGGAAGGAGGGAAGCACAGCCTCCACTTCTTCTACTCTTAAGGACCCAGGGTAAGATGAGTGCCACAGTGGCAGTGGGGACTTTCCTCAGCAAAGAACAGGTATGGGGGTGGGTGGCGATGAAAAGGATGCTCGTGGTGTGGAGTGAGGGTATAGCAGTGCCTAGAGCTCTGGATGGACCGTGCTCCAAGCCAGGTGGCCCACGTGTGATAACTTCACTAGGTGAGGGGTCCCAATGCCAGCCACACAGGATGGGGACAGGGACAGGTAGTAGCCTGTCTGGGGTCTAGAAGAGACCTGTTCCCCTTTCCCCAGACTGTAGCCCTTCCTTTGACTATTCCTGTAATCAGGCAAGGTCTGCAGAGACTGGCATCTTGGCTGAAGGCTGAGGCGACACCTCAAGAAGAGGCCCATGCCCAGGGAGCATGTGGTCTCAAAATCTTCAGGACAAGCACTCTTCCAGCAGTGAACAGTCTTCCTGCTTACACTCAATCTCTGAGGATCCTTCAAGCTGTGTAAGGGAATCTCAGGCTCACAGGAGCTCAGCTCCTGTGATAAAACCTTTGTCTCCTGCATGCTATAAGCCCTGCACACTGCAGACAGTCATTGTGGATCCAGGCCTGGTGTAAAAGGAAGGGGTCCCTGTAATCAACATATCAGCCATACAGATCGTATGAAGTGACCCTAATGGTCTATTCACAGAAGCACCAAGCACCAGTCTCAGTTTGAAAATACATACATGAAGCTGGCGGATCTGGCAGATGCCAGAGGGTCCACATGCTGGGGGATAGCTAGAGGTGTCCCTGCAGTATCCTGTGTGAACTCCGGATATGTGGACTAAATTTCTCACAAGCTTCACAACATCACCCTCAGGGCTATTTGTTAGGCAGTCATGCTCCCTATGTGGCGAGAGGCTTCTGATACGGGAGCGTTAATATAGAAGAACTGTGTTGGCTTTTAAGCCACAACACCAAGTGCCACAGCCCTACCAGCACTCTGCTGCACATTTCCGGATCTGAAACATAGTGGGCAGTGAGAAGTGCACACCAGGTTCAGCACAGCTTAGTGACTCTCTAGTGTAAGGGTATTTAGTGGGATGGGTTGAGAAGGAAGTGGCTCACACAGGTATTAGCAGTTTACAATCTAACGATTTAAAGTTATCTTTTGAGGGACTAGAGGGATGGTTCAGCAGTTAAGAGCAGCACGTGCTGCTCTTGCAGAGGATCTGGGTTGAGTTTATAGCACCTACACTGGGTGGCTCATAGCCACCTGTAACTCCAGTTCTATAGGATCTAAAGCCCTCTTCTTTGGCCTCCAAAGACACCTAGAAGCACATAGAACACATAAATTTATATATGCATACACATACAAAATAAAAATAATTTAAAAGGAGAAGAAAGAAAAGAAGAATAAAAATAAAAACCTTTGAAATTGCTCAAAGGCAATATGATAATAATCAGCTAATTATACCCCTTGAAAGGTGCCAAGGGTAGCCAGGCAGTGGTGGCGCACGCCTTTAATCCCAGCCCTTGGGAGGCAGAGGCAGGCAGATTTCTGAGTTCGAGGCCAGCCTAGTCTACAGAGTGAGTTCCAGGACAGCCAGGGCTATACAGAGAAACCCTGTCTCAAACAAACAAACAAACAAACAAACAAAGGAAAGGTGCCAAGGGGACTTTTCTGGCAGGTACTGCTTTTGCTGGTGGGATCCTGATCCCTTCTGTACCTGGCCTTGAAGTTTGCTCTCACACAAAAGCATCATCAAGGCTGGGAAGAAGACAGTGCAACTTTCTATTCTCCTGTAAGCCTGCAATGACTCTTTTATGCTGCACCACAGCCAGAGCTTCCCTGGCCCCACTCAGCTCCACGGCTTCTTCATCAGAACTGTCACCTGCCTGTGCTCCTCAAGCATATGTAGGCTTCTACTGCAGGGCCTTCCTATGCTGCCCTTAGGCACAACTTATACAGGCCTACCCCTGCCACGTGATGTAGGCAAGGTTACCCCACCTGGCCCTTCTGCTT
Source organism: Mus minutoides (assembly GCA_902729485.2). Classification (NCBI taxonomy): domain Eukaryota; kingdom Metazoa; phylum Chordata; class Mammalia; order Rodentia; family Muridae; genus Mus; species Mus minutoides. The sequence continues at coordinate 3,057,199 of LR749489.1, forward strand.
CTCCTCTCACTCCCCACCCATACCAGGCTCCCCACACTTGGTACTGAGGATGCTCGGGAAGTATTCACACCCTGCAGGTGCGGAGGTTGCCTAAGACCAGAAGCAGGGATGCAGCTGACCTGATGAGACCAGTGTGATGGAGGCTGGAGACCTTTCTAGCCTGTGAGGCGAGCGAGCGTTGCTCGGGCAGCCATGCATTTGCTGTCACCGCTGTTGGTGCTACTGTGGCTGACACACAGGAGATGCTCACTGAGCACTTACTGAAGGAGAAGGGTAAAGAAATGGCAATTCCTTTCTCATATCTGTAACTAGGCCCCTACAATGGAAAAGACCAGAGGGCAATAGGGAGACCACAGGGAAGGCTGTCTGGGGGCTACCAGGGCTCCTGATGGTGATCCAGGCATCAAGGTGGGGGGGTCTAGGCAAGACACTCAGACAACAGCTCCTTTCTAACAGTGACAAGGTACTTAGGGAACTCTGGGCCAAAATGCCACATGAAGGACCATGGGTAATGTGTTTGGGTACTGGAGGGAGGTGTAGACCTTGGACCCAGCAAACTCTCTCTGAAGCCAAAGCCTGGCAGATATGTTCTGTAGCCTCTTCAATCCTTGAGACCTCATCTGAAGAGCAAGAGTAATATTAAAAATGTAATTCCCACATTACAGGCTAGCTAGGTCTCCAGTCTGCATCATATCAGCACTGGTCGGTTCAGCTCCGCTATGGCTACTGCTGCCTCTTCTGCTCCCGATCCTGGACAGTGTCTACACTTGCTGGGCAGGGGCAGTACTAGAACATTCTTAGTACTGACTGTAGGGAGGCCACCTGGCAATTCTTACGTATAGACACTGTTCTCATTTCTCTCCATGAAGGAAGCCTGTGAGCCCCACTTTTCAGGAGACACATTACCACACCCTTGGCTGTGAGCAACCAGACTAAGAAAATCACTTTCTGACTAATTTCATGGTACTAACAAACATCTGGTGGCATCTTGGGGAGGTGGTGCTTACCTTTCAGGATGAAAGCTATGAAGGATGAGCAGTAACTGGGGATTTTCCTGAGGATAAATCTCAGCAAAATTAACATACTTTTTAACAGTTTGCAGGTTGGGGATGTAGTTTAGTGGAAAAATGCTTGTCTAGTGTGTACATGGCCCTGAGTTCAAATCCTAGCACTACAAAATTCATTAATTTAAAAGAATGGAGTCTGAAGCTGGGCATGGTGGGGTGTGCCTTTAGTCCTGGGGAGACAGGTGAATTTCTGTAAATTCAAGGTTAGTCTATATAAATGGACTGCTTGACAGCTACACAGAGAGGGCCTTATCTCAGCACACAGAGACATTAGAGCTACACAGTGGTGTCAGCACACTGATGCTCTGGGATAAGGAGAGGAAGTGCTCAGTGGGGGCAGGCGGGGGACACCCATGCCCACAGCAGTGCAGCAGAGCCAGAGTTGCACACAAATGCGGTGAGAAATCAAGAACCCCTGAGAGGCCAGAAGGACGCATGAGTAATGTCTACAGATATGCAGGAATGCATAAACCACGACGACAAAACAGATACACAGGCCAAAGAGAAACAACAGACACTACATACAGAAGCCAGAGAGCCACATGATCTAGATAATCCATATAGCCCCATTTACATGCAACACACATTCAAACATATAAACCTGCTGCTAAGACTGGGCATTGTCTTCTGTTGCCTGCCTGCCTAGGGCTCGGCTCCCATTTGAATCCATAGGAAAAATGGACAAGAGGTCCCAGGTAGATAGCTTGCAACCATCAGGGCTCACAATGGCAATCTGGAGCAGGAAACTCTACACAGGAAGACCCTAGAGATCTGTTGATTCAAGCATGCTCTAATACACCTGCATATGCTAGGGCGTAGGCTGTTAAGGGTCCAAGGCCCTCTGGATCTGTTGCTTAGAAGGGAACCCTACAGTCACTCTGCAGACCAGTTGCTTCCCTTCCTACCACCATCTGTCACTCTTATGCAGCTGCCACAGAGGGCTAAACAACAAGCATCTGGCAGGCTAACTGTAGGCTTCTTAAGAAAATAGAAAAGCAAGGTCCTGGGGAGAAGTCTTGTATGATGATTGTGGACTTGGAAGCACAAAAATGGCCAGAGCAGTGATGCCCCAGACACTCCAGGGGACTCAGGTCACAGGCAGGCCAAAGATCACATATTATCAACTTGGATTAGCTGTAGAACCTCTGTCCAAACATTAGTATCACACAGGGCCACAGCATCAGGAGTTATGTTCCAAGATGTAGCATTCTTCCTACCCATGGAAGATGACAGATATGGGGTCTAGATTTAAATCTGTGCCCAAGTGCTAGCCCAGATATGCATGGCCTGACTCCAGTGCCAGCTGCTTCAACTCTCATGGTTCCAAGTACTGGCAGCAGGTTCTGGTACTGGAGCCCTCTATAAAGATGCCTTACAGGGCTGGTGAGATGGCTCAGTGGGTAAGAGCACTGACTGCTCTACCAAAAGACCTGAGTTCAAATCCCAGCAACCACATGGTGGCTCACAACCACCCGAAATGATATCTGACACCCTCTTCTGGTGAGTCTGAAGACAGCTACAGTGTACTTAATTATAATAATAAATAAATCTTTGGACGGGAGCAAGCAGGGACTGAGTGAACGGGGGCCGACCAAAGAGAGTAGAGGTCCTAAAAATTCAATTCCCAACAACCACATGAAGGCTCATAACCATCTGTACAGCTACAGTGCACTCACATACATAAAATAAAATAAATAAATCTTAAAAAAAAAGGCTTACTTCCCAGTTTCCAACAAAGTCCTGGCCACAGAGCCATTTTCAGGAGCATCAGGACATTACACAGGGGAGGATGATAGAGAAGGCCTGTCCATCAAACTGGGGGCATCACAATCACTCTCAAGGGCTGCTGTTCTCAGTGCTCAGGTGTGAATAAGGCTGCCCAAGTCCCGCCATGAAAGGTCCCTTTGGATAACCACCTACAGGAGTCACCTCTCCAGGTTGTCCATAGCCCCTGTGATCAAAGGCCCAAATACTGGATATTTTTAGTCAAACCCATGCTAGAAGTGGAGCAAGGTCTGATGAGCATTGGCTTTCTACACCTCAGGTGGACAACAGAGAGATGGTTAGGGGAGTAGGAAATGCAGATGAAGAGGAGGCCAGGTCTCTCCTCCAGCCAAGGCAGGTAGCCCCACCTTGCTCTGGCCTCTGAAAGGTCTACTGGGCCTGAGCTGCTGGCCCAATTCTTCCTTGTTTTCTTTCCAGTGTCCAGGAATCCCAGGGTAGACACCAGAGTTGGGAGAGCTGTTCTGATAGGCCCCACTGGGTAACAAATGGGTTAATTACATACCCCCATAAAAAGCCACCATGATTTAGAGAGTGAACTAGGCAGACCCTAACTGGCAGTAAATCAGGGCTGCAGGGATGAGGCAGGCGGAGTCCCAGCCCCAGCCCTCCAATGAACCAAAACGCCTATAAATCTGCAGGAATGGCTTTTATGAAGCTCTGGGTTTTATGATGTCATTAATGTTTCTCTCCATACTTAAGGGAAAATGAAGCAAGCCGTGAGGAGGAGCGGGAGCTGCTCTGGTCAGTGCCAGGGCCACTCCACAAGCTCAGGTAGATGAGGGACTTGCCTGCACCTGAGGTCATGCCCCTAGTGGACCTCACTGAGCATGTGTCAAGCCCTCTGGTAGACGTGGGTATGCCTGCCCACACAGCCTGAGCTTGCTGAATGCCATCCTGCCCTATGGGGCTCTCCTTGGGCCACAAGCCCACCATTCGGGCACGCATCCATCTCCCCACAGTCTCTGCACACAGTAGCTTTGGGCCTCTCAGTCTCTAGCCTAAGCCCCAGCCCGTCAGCAAGCAGATGAGGCTGAGAGCTGGAACACGGCTGCTCGCACACCACACCACGGGCATCTCCCTAGCCAGACTCGCTCACCTCATTAGCAGAGCTGCCCCCCCCCCCAATTTCTGGCACCCTGCTCACCTGCACAGGGACCCACTTCAGGTTCCTGGCCAAAGTCCTGGAGACTCTGTCTTAGGTGTGTGTCCCAAGGTCAGTGCCTGCCAGGAAGCTGCTGAGGTCAGAACCAACCAGGATTCTAAAGAAGATTCCAGGGTGGTGGGACCCTCTAGGCACTAAAGCTGGAAGGCAGCTTCTGCTGAGGGATGGCCCTGAGGCAAGGACAGGGACAACAAAGGGGGAGGGGCTGCAGACTTACTGAGTAGCCTCTCCCAGAAACCGCCTGTGCCGAGCTCTGTGGGAAAAGGAAAGAGACAGTCAGTGGCAGGCTAGGCCACAGCCAGCGGCCCCAGCAGACAGGCAACGGAGCCTAGGGCCGGTAAGGCCTCACTGGAGCAGGGGAACTGGGATGAGCATAGCCTTCTCCTGCACCAGAGAGCTTCTGGGGCCACCTCTGAAGTAGTAGTCTCCCTTCTGATTTAGCCAGGCCAGCGGTTATGGCAACAGCTCTGGGTGGCCCTATAGGGATGCCCTTAGCCTATCCACAGCTCCCTTGGGACTAGAATGCTAACTAAAACTGTCCCCCAAAGTGCAGCAGGAAGACCCTGGCTGATTTTTCACCACTTCTGCTGGAGCTTCTGGAGGAGCGTGATAGCATGGGCCCTAAAGGTCAAGTGGCTTGAGGGTTAGCCAACAACCATAATGGAGGCTGGCATGAGGACCCAGGAGCAGCTCAAGCTGCCAAGGATTCCATAGCTCCAAAGATAGGCCACAGAGCAGGTTCAATCGTGTGTTCGTGTGTGTGTGTGTGTGTGTGTGTGTGTGTGTGTGTGTGTGTGTGCACATGCAGCAGAAGCCGTGGAAGGACTGGGGTGGTGGTGGTGGGGCGGGCAGGGCGCAGCGGGCAAGGAAAGGCTGAGCTCCTGCAAAGCGATAGTGGGGGTCAGGTAGCAGGAGGATCTTCATGATGACTTGGGAGACAGTAAGATGGGGAAACAGAGTCAGCAAGGGGAAATGGAAGCTAGTAGGCCAAGCTACAATCCTCCCTTCCTTCAAAGCAATCAATCACCGATATCCTTTCCTACAGATCACTGACAAACCTACCCCGTTTGGGTCCCACCTGCCAGCCACAGGCAGCTGATGGGGTGGGGGTGGGGCATAATTGGTGAGTTCTCAGCTTCACGTCGAGCTGTGTTCAGAATGCAGCTTCATTCATCCTGGGCCGCAATTAGAGTGCTAACTAGGGCAGCCCTGCGGCCCCAGACAATTACCAGCCTATTTTCCCATCTTGCGGCAACAAGATCAGGAGCCTGGCAATTATGCCTCCCTCTGCGGCAGAAGGCTGCACCCCCAATCCCCCCATTTAAATGATAATGAGACACGACTCATTCAATTTAGTCCTTCAAAAAAAAAAAAAAGTACCACCCTGAGGCCACTTCGGGAGCTGGGCAGGGTTGGTGTCAGCAGCCATCTCCTGAGTCAGCACCCCACGGGTGGCCCTTCTGTTTCTACCCTAGTTCTTGAGTCATAGCCTATAACTCATTTCCAGTGAGCCTGATTGGCTCCAACCTCCTTCTACCTGGCTTTGTGGCCGACTATCCCAGAGACCTAGTACCTACAATCTTCCTCTCACCTCATATGCACCCCTAGCCGGCACCTCCAGCCCAGGGTACCTCAGGGCCCACGCCAAGATGTGCAGCTGTCTGCTCTGCTTTGAGAGAGGTAGCACCTGGTGTTTCAGACATGGCATGCCACCTATGGATTCAGACACATTTGTGGAATCCTTTCTAGCCAGCTATCACTGCAGGGCTACTTCTCAGGCTGCTGCACTCTGCACCATGAGATACTTAGTATTCCTGATGGGCTCCTGCCAGCTCCTAACTGCTGCCCTTCCTCTAAACCTTCCTACTGCTGAGGTCCTACTTGGCTTTGGAGAAAGAAGACAAAGTGCCAATTGCTCAGGAGCAGCCTCCAAGTAAACTGCCAGGCCTGGTCAGAGCCGTGGGACACCTGCAGGGGGACACCAGGGTGTCAGTGGGGGGTACTCACATCACTTAGCTGCTCCCTCGAGCTGCTACGCTGAGAGCTGGAAGCTTCAAGGACACTGTCATCGTCACTGTTCCGGTCACCCCCTCTGGCCATTGTGACCTTCATCTGGGGACAGGGAGAAAAAGTCTCAGACAAAGACGCACTGACCAACAAGACTTCCTGGCTAGGGTTATTATACCCTCCCCACAAACGGGAGCTGGGAGGTTCATTCCAGGGCTGGAAGTGGCAAGTGGGGCACGAGGACATTTCCCCTTAACTTGAGGAAATGGGTCTGTTGGGAGAGTCGTCAAGAAGAACAGAAAGATGCAGGGCCAGGAAACCCACCTGGCTGACTATTTGCAAATTCAACACCAGGCAGGACAGTAATGAAATGCCCCAAGGAGCCACACCACCACTGGCTCTGTCCTTGATTCTTCCAGTCACTGACTTTGAAGCTCCCCCAGGGGACTGAGAGACTACAAACCAGGCCTACTCTCCCTGTCCACAGCCTGGCCTCTCTTTCTGCTGAGGCTATGCTGGGATGGGCTGCCCTTCCTACCACATTAGACCCATGCACCCACAATGCCTCCTTCAGGAGTCACTTCGGCAACTCCTTAGGTATGTGATCTTGAGCTACTTCTTGGCCTCAATTTGCCAATTTGCAGGATGGAGCTGATACATTGCGGTAGGCACATGCAAACATCCCAGGGACTAGCTGACACTTGCTATAGTTAATGTCTTATACATTCTGAGACTGATGGCTGTTTGGAACAGCCCTTTAGACAACCTTAGTTCACTCTCAGAAAAAGAAAACAGGCCCAGAGAAGGTTGGAACCAGATCTAGAACAAAGCGACAGGTAACAATGGCCTTGGCATTAGAATCCAGCACCAGCAGGAACTCCTACCTGCACAGCTCATAGCATTCTGGGACTATCTGCAGAGGCCACCTTCCAGCCCCAAACATGACGACCTCATACTTCTGCCCAGTCCAGTTCTCTGGTCTGTTTAATGGGGAACACGCCTGGGTGCAGTGTTTGGCTAGCCCCCCAGTGACAGTAGGGGGCTACATGAACATTCATCTTGCTTACACCTCTGATACCTCTCCTGATCTTACATCCCAGAGCCACACTGGTATGGATTTGGTCAAAGTCCTCAGAATCCAGTCAGTCATTTCTCCATAAGCATGTGCCAGCCCTAGAGCCAGTTTAGGCCTAGGTCTGCCAACTTCTCCCCAGCCCCGGACTCGCAGGGATCCACACCCCTTTCCTATGGAAGCTAACAGAGTACCAAGGCCAAGACACTGACTGGATGTTAGTGCATATTCAGATGGCTAAATGGGGCCCCTCACCCAGGCAGATGTCTAAGGCCCCAGTGATGTGAACGCTGGTAGACTGTAGAGGAACTAGCCCAGCCTGAGGAGCCGGAGGTGATCCCAGTCATTGACTGAACTAACTCTATAGGGACTTTTCATTACTAGACCAAGTGAGAGTCTGCTGGTATCTCTGTCATCAGGTTGACTGCCATGGGGGTGTTCTCTCTTCTGACCTACGGTGGGCAAAGACTCACTGGCAACTCGTGAGGGCTGAAATATACACCAATGCAGTTGGACTGTGAGGGCGCTGGGCATGCTTTCTGCTTGATACATACTGACAGAAGCCCATCTTTTCTCTAAGCCAGACTCTGGAGTAAGTGCTGTACCCTAGAACTCTATGGTGGAACTCTGTAGGTGATGTGGGCTGCTGTCTGTTATTCTTTCTTAAGTAGTTGTCCATGGATTGAAAACCCCACTTCCTGCAGTTTTATAGAGCTGAGTCCTGTATTCTGGAAATCACTGGAATCACAGACACATGGGACAGTTGTCACCTTCTGTAACCAGGTGTATCCAAAACAGCGCCACCTGCTTGCCCTTTGATGTTTCTTGCGTTTTACTCACTCTGAGGAAGTTTCCTATTAGCTATGCCAAAGGCGGGGATATACCATGCTTCCATCTCTGGCATTTACGGAAGGATGAGATCAGTGTACCTGGACCTCTGTCTGCCTGGAGTCAGAAAGTGGCTAGTTTGCTGGGGGTGGGGAGTGGGGCAGGTGAGAATAGCTTTTAGGCCTTGTAGACCAGCCACCAGTCCAGTCCATCCACTCATCTACCCAAATAACCAGCTCTACAAGCCAACATGCCCTGAGTTCTTGTACACTGGGACCTTCTGGACAACGGACAGACACACACCCCTCCATGCATGGAACCTTCAAAATCACATGGCTCCCAGTTACTGTAAGGGGGAAAAAAAAAGCCAGCCTGAAAGACAGCAGCAGGTGCTAAGAGGGCAAACTGCAGAGAGAGGTAGGAGGACCACCAAAGGGCTGCTCTATGTTGGGCAGTGTTTCATTTGTTCTGTGACACAACCACTCGGATGGACAAAGGTGGGCGAGTTTCTAGCCTCCAGTTTAGGAGACTCCAGACACGGAACAGAGGTCAAGGCTGCTCCAATCACGTCTAGGTGACTATGGCCTACAGGCTCCTGTGCAACCTCAGCGGCCCAGGAGGTTTCGGGCGGAACCACAGGTACTGTGCCGACACACAGCTTCCTTACAAAGCCGTGGGGGGGCAGGTACTTCTGAGCAGTTCTCTTGGGATTGGATGTAGATCAGGATGTCTGCCAACATGGAGTCCATGCAACTGCACATGCACCCCAGGGGGACACAGACACATTCAGTCTCTACCTCTCCCCTTATAGTTCTTTCTGGGTTTCTGAGGTCACCTCTGAGACCACAGTTATTTTACTAGTCTTGTAGGCTGGCTATGTTGATGGAGCCTCATGTCTGGTCTTTCATCCAGTCTCATGTAGTAACTTAATTTATACACTATGTTGTGTATATATGCGTGTGAGTATGCAGGCCACAGTGCGTATGTGGAACTTAGAGGACAACTTGTGGGAAATCACTTCTTTCCTTTCACCACGTGGGTTCCAGGAATTTGAATACGAGTTGCCAGGTTTAGCAACAAGTACCTTTACCCACTGAGCCATCTCTCTGGTTTATAATTCTTTTCTTGATGTTTATTTTTATTTTGTGTAGAGGTGTTTTGCCTACTTGTATGTGTATGTACCATGTGCATGCATGGCCCACAGAGACCCAAAGAGGTCATCAGATCTCCTGGAACTGGAACTACAGATGTCTGTGAACAATCATCCAGGTGCTGGGAATTGAATCCAAGTCCTCTGGAAGAACATACAGTGCTTTTAACATTGAGCCACCTCTCTTGCTACAGGCTTTAATTGTTCTTGGCCACATACTTGACAGACAGTAGCATGAGCCCAGGGCACATCTGGACAGCACCTGAGGGTTCACAAGCTGAGAAGCAAAACTGGCAGCCTTTGGGGTAGAACCTTCATGGACCCTGAGTTTTCGTGGGACTCAGCCCTTGGCTCTGGGCTGTACAGATCTATGAGGAAGTTGCAAGCAGAAAGAAGCTTCCAGACAAGGGGGCAGGAGAGTTCCAGGAAGTGACACAGAGGGAGGTGGAGCAATGATTAGCGGTCCAGACAGAGAGAGCTCACAAGAGCTCAGAGAAAGGCAAATATTGTCCTGCTGGGTTCCCAAGCTAGCTTACAATGCACTGATCTTGCAATCTGGCATGTCCCAAGGCCCATAAATTCGGATGGAGTAGGCTGGTGAGCCAGGCTGCTTCCCCACCATCCAGCAGCCTCTGCCAGCATGTACTAGTGAAACACTCCCTACTTCCTGGTCTAATTCTGGGTAGGCCATGGGACAAAGAAACTATGATAAGCTGACAGAAACTTGAACCCAAACCTGATCAGTGTTACTCATGTGCACGTCACCGACTAGTCAGGTAGAGAAACTGAGGTACCAGAGTTTCACTAACCAGGGCAACCAGACTAGCAGGCTGGGAAAGGGCTCCAGCAGCCATGAACGGTGGCTCTAGCAATGAGGTGCCTCCTTCCCCTACTCAACACCAGGCTGAACATGGAAGTCCAAGGCTGGGGGCCAAGTGAACTGCTGTCCCAGGCAGGAAGCATGTGGTTTACTCTAGTACTCAGATACACTGAGGTTTTGTTTGGGTACAGAGCTAGCCTGTCCAAAGGTTGGGCCCTGAGCCATCTGTTGCTGAGCAGATGATGAAGGGCCCAGAAGTATCCCTTTCCACTTGCAGAAGTTAGAAAGTCTACCAGAACCCAGACCCAGAAAGCACACATGGACACACATGTGTACATGTCTGAGGTTGTCCATGAAATGCGCACTATCTAGTGTATGCACCTTACCTGCTCCCCAGATACCTTTACGCTCTAGAACACCTCAAGGGGACACACAAAGGCCCACTGGACCCCAGAATCCCATCATTCAGGCTGAGAACACACACAAGACCATAGGAATAGCGAGCGACCCTGGGTAAGTACAGGACATGGCTTGGGTGGTATGCAGGAGTCTGATGAGTCCCATTCCATGTTGGGATTCTTGCTGTATTCACAGGGAGACAGACACACCACCTCAAACTGTTTCATACCCAATCAAATGCTTTACTTGTGGCTTCCTACAGTCCACCTAACTTCTGCATTTGAAAGAGGGAGACAAGGATAGGGCAGTTTACTTCCTGGACCGAGGATGAAGAGTACGGCTGCCTGGCTGCTTTCTGCTATAAGCCCTGGGAAATCCCTGCAAGGGGCAGCAACTCCCTCAGGCATCAGACCCAGGATAGGCCAGAGAGGTGGAAACATGGTTGGCTCCCCATTGTTCAATGTGAAGAGCCAGTGGAAGATACACTTGCAGCATGTCAACCTATATATACAGTGTATCCTGTATGCACAGCATGTCATCCTACATAAACTGTGTATCCTGTATGGGCAGCATGCCAAATGAACACACCATGCCAAGCATGAAAGCATGTATGGTATTCCATGTATGCCATAAGTACATCTTGAATACATGGCATTCTATGTGCATAATACATCCTATGTGTACAGTGCACCCCATAGGCACATTATACCATATGTACACGGTGTGTCCTGTACACACAGTGCATTCCCTATAGATGTTGCGCCCATGCTCTGGCCCTTCAGCAGTCACTCTATGCCTATTCTTTTTAGGAGACTGACCCCTGCTCCTACATCTTCAGGTCACTGACCCATGGTCATCAGAAGGACTCTGGAGGCTACCCAGGGATAGACATCTTGAGTCTAAGCTTGGGACTGACCCAAGTTACCCAAGTAACTGATGCCCTCTTGAAGTGAGCTGTGCCAGGCGGTAACCCTGACTCACTGGATCTCACAGTGCTGCAACCAGACTTCAGCAGAGCAAGACCATGCTGAATGAGGCTGAGTTGTGACTATCTCTGATACTCTCTTTTCCCCAGCCATAACCCTTACTCATTGTCAGGTCTGAGTCCTGACTTCCCATGTCTTCTGAGACCCTAGAACAGGCGCTGGCACAGCAGAAGACCTCAGCCAGCACAGCAGGGAAACTCACCTTTTCTGTTCTGCTGACTCCAAGCCAGATGGTCCCCTACCCATGGCCAGCAGTACTCACTGAGCATTGCTGACTATACCCCACACTTCCCCTCCACAGGTACCCGGCTGTGGCTCTAGACCTGGGCACTCCTTATAGACCTCTCCCTTCAGAACTGAGCACTCATGTAAGCTCCCCAGATCTACCTGGCAAAGACACTCCATTTGCTTCTTCCCCCATTAGCACCAAGACGTCATCATTGTTTACTACTGTCCCCAGTGGAGGGTAGGGAGACGGCTCAGTGGTTAAGGGCATACATTTCTCTTCTAGAGGTCCCAAGTTCAATTTCCAAGTGGTTTGCTATTGTTCCTCACTTTGTTCCAGTTACGGGCACATTTCCATGTACCTGTGCTTTGGCTGATCATTTACACACAATATGAGCCCAGATGGGGAAAGAAAGCACGATCCATATCTCAAAAAATATTTGCATCTGCCAAGACAGGGATGATGGACAGCCCTGAGAAGGGCCACAGATGCCAAGGGAAGAGAGCATTCATGTGCATGTGTTTGTCAGGCATGCAAGGCAGAGCATGCTTCCTGGTGAAGGTACTAGGAGAGCCCTAGCTTTCCCATCATACCAACCAACAAGACTGCAGGTAACACCGGGATGGAGAAAAATGGACCTGTAACCAAGCTGGAGTTCACATTGATTGTATGGGTGACCACTATGCAGTCTGGCACTGAAGTTCTGCTATGTCAGACACAGCCCAGAAAGGAGAAGCACTCTCATGGTTATAATTAACATTAGACATTAGAGCTCCAACTGGGAAATTCCCTTTCAGTGAGCTCCTTATGTCAGCAAAGTTTCATGTTCATCTCCTCTGGGCTCAGTTGGGTTAGCACAAGCCCTGTCTGCTATTTCTAGAAATGGATTTCGGAGTTCGAGGCCAGCCTGGTCTACAAAGTGAGTTCCAGTGCAGCCAGGGCTATACAGAGAAACCCTGTCTCGAAAAACCAAAAAAAAAATAAAAAATAAAAAAAAAAATAATTATACCATTTCTGTGTGTTGGTGGCTGGTTTAAAAGACTCATTGGGTTGCTGCAGATCCCTGTGAAAGTAAAACGGGGCCATGGTGGGGTTTAATCCCTCATGGCCCATGTGCTAAAGGACACATGTCAGCCTCTGGAACTGCTGGGACACAGTGGAAACCCTAGAAGTCACAGGTAAGAAAGAGACCAGACTGAGGCTCTGAAACCGTGAGCCCAAGTTTTTCTTTCCCACATGCTGTCCACCTCAAGTGTTCTGTCACCATATGTAAAGCTTACTAGTTAACAGGCTGCTGGCTGATTTCTCTCCCTAACTCACAGTGTGAGAGCTTGGTAGCAGGGAGTCTTCACCTCTCCCTGGCATAGTAGGCCCACTGGAGGGGAAGCTCAGGCAGTGTTTGGGATGATTGTGAACTGAGCGCAGGCCATCTTCAGGCTTCTCTCCATCCTTCTAGGAAGCATACAGGTAAGTTCTGTGCTGAGGCAACACGTCCCAGTCCCAGCAAAGGCACGGGAGTTAACAAGAGACAGAGACGAGCAGGGGTCCGGAGAGCTACAGCGCCTGCCCGACAGGAACATGTGTCCAATGATCTGACTTCCTCTTACTAAGCCTCACTTTCTAGGTTCAACTGTGTCCCAGTAGTGTCAGAGGCTGCGCCTTAGAACGTGGCCTTGAGGGATGTCCCAGTTCTAAACTGTAGCCTGGTCCCATTTCATGTTCATGGGGCTCTGCGTGGAGCTGTGGGGGCCCAGTGGGGCTTCAGCAGCCTCCTCCCAGCCTGCCCTCTGGGTCACCAACCCCAAGGTGCTTCTCCACAAAGTTATGACACTCGAAACGGTCTGGTTTGGCCACAGCAGTGCTAAAGAAGGGGACTGGGTCTACAGACGAGGACAAGGTGTGCCTCCAGGGTCTGGGCCTCAAACCAGCCAAGTGGTATGAGAAGGAGAAACCAACAAAATCATAGTGAGAATCACAATTCAGTTTGTCTTTTTTTTTTTTTTCTCGAGACAGGGTTTCTCTGTGTAGCTCTGGCTGTCCTGGAGCTCACTCTGTAGACCAGGCTGGCCTCGAACTCAGAAATCCGCCTGCCTCTGCCTCCGGAGTGCTGGGATTAAAGGCGTGCTCCATCACACCCTGCCCCAGTTTGTCTTTTTATGTTTTTTGACACAACAGGGTCTCAGTGGCCAAGGATGGCCTTGAACTTACTATGTAGGTAAGGATGAATTATAGGGTACTGTCAACACATCCTGCTGACTTACTCTTTACCTCTCATTTCTACACCCTTAAGGCATATGTGATATTACAAACATTCTTCCTTCACAGGGATAGAAACAGAGGCCTAGAAAGGAGAAGCTGCGGAGCTAGAAAAGGCAGGCAGGGAATGTGATACCTGCCTCAGTCCCCCAACTGTTGAGGTCATAGGTTATATCAGTTTTGTGACTACATTTCTTGAGGAATTTATCTGTATCACTCAGTTGTTGACTTGGTTGGAATTAAACCCATTCCTGATCATCTATTTCATGTCTATGGCGCTTAAGATTTCTTGGCTTATTACTTATCCAAGTTACCTTCTTTCCCCGCCCCCCCCCCCTTGTTCCGGTCAACCCCACTTGCTCTGCTCGACCCCGCTTGCTCCCGCCAGCTCCCCTCGCTCCGGCCAGCCCCACTCGCTCCCAGCCATCCCCATAGGGCCCCCGCTTGTTCCAGCCAGCCCCGCTCGCTCTGATCGGCCCGCTCATTCCAGCCATCCCCGTTCGGCCCCACTCCCTCCGCCCCGCTAGCTCCGGTGTTCCCCACTTGCTCAGGCCGTCCCGTTCGGCTCCGCTCGCTCCGGACAGCCTCGCTTGCTCCGGTTGGTCTCTCCGGTCCAAGGATTCATTTCTTATTGTTCTTCATAAGTACACTGTAGCTGACTTCAGACGCACCAGAGGAGGGCATCAGATCTTGTTACGGGTGGTTGTAAGCCACCATGTGGTTGCTGGGATTTGAACTCATCACCTTCGGAAGAGCAGTTGGGTGCTCTAACCCACTGAGCCATCTCACCAGCCCCCTCCCCCACCCCCAAGTTATCTTCTATTGTCAATTTTGGCACAACCTAGAATCATCTGGGAAGAGCTCTCAACTGAAAAAAAAAACAAGCCTTGATCAGCTTTGACTGCATGGCTGACCATTCCCAGTACCCTGTGGGTCTATCACTCACAGATAGCCCCGAGCTGTGTAGGAAAGCTAGCTGGGCATCCACAAGGAAGCAAGCCAACAAGCAGCCTTCTCCATGGTCCTACCTCCAGCCTCCTGCCTTGAACTGCTCTCCTCACAACTTTCAATGATGAGAAGCATAGGCCTCATAGATTAACTAGGAAGTCTTTTCCCCAGAGCTGCTATCACTGAGTTATCTGAGCCGCTCTAAGTGTCTGACTCTACTAGCTCCCACCTCCCATACACGTCTCGGGCCCTGGGCTAGCTTTCTAACACTCTGTGTAGAAGCACAGATCTATACAAACACACACATACATCTCAGTGATATTTTTAAAGACAGGGTCTAAGTATTAAGGCTGATCTCAAACTCATGATTCTTCCTCTGTCTCCCAATGGTAGAATCACAGGTGTGCACCATTAATCCTTTACTGATTACTTTCATAATTACATCTTAAAATGATAACGCTTTAAGTAAGCAAACTTAAACTTCTTTTCTTTTAAAAAGATTTACTTATTTATGTATATGAGTACACCATTGCTCTCTTCAGACACGCTAGCAGCATCAGACCCCACTGCAAATGGTGCTGAGCCGCCATGTGGTTGCTGGGAACTGAACTCGGGACCTCTGGAAGAGCAGTCAGTGCTCTTAACCGCGGAGCCATCTCTCCACCCCAAGTAATCAAACTTAAATGCTATCTATTATAAATCTCAGCATTTGGGAGGCAGAGGAAGGCAGAATTCTGGGAATATAAGGCCAGCCTGTTCTACAGAAAAAGCTTCAGGACAGCCAGGGTTACAAGAAAAAAAAGCTGCCTTGAAAAACAAAAACTCTCACTCTGATGGTCTGCTTTTGGTGTGGCATGCTAAGACATTTCGAATCCTTGTGGCTCACGTGTTATTCCACCAACAAAGAGTGTTGCTGAGTCCAGGCCCTACCCACAACCATCTATGCCTAGTTCTCTAGAAACTGCCCAGGAGATCCTGGAGTGGGTTTTTTCTGTCTGACCAAAGGCTATGTGGGTCTGCTAGGATGTGCAACTGGGTATATGGGCCCTGAGGTGAGGTTGCCTGGAGCTGCCCTGGAGGGAAGCTTGGGTCCTGATGGCTGTAGGGGGCAGTGGGCTCATCCTAGTTGAAGTGACGTGAGTGGGGTCTAGAAGACCCTTTGGAAATGGACCTTGTGAGCAGTGCCATCATCTGATTGGCCATTAGCATCTACTTACTGTGGCTAGGGCGTCTGCACCAGGTTCAGTGTAGCTTTCCTTAGCTGTGAATGAGGTAGCACAACCAAGGAGAAGGGAGCCTGAAGAAGCCAATGGGGTTCCCACTGAGTAAGTCCCCTTTGTAGGTCCTGGAAGTAGAGAATGATCCTGGCAGCCCAGGAGGGAAGAATGCAAGCACACGCTGCCTTGAACATCACCTCCTCAAGGCATGTGCATGAGCCCACAAGTGTGTGCATGTGTATTTTACCTGACTCACCACCCTGCCTTGCAAGGCTGCAAAGGTTTGTCTAGCTAGGCAGAGGCTAGTCCATCCTGCCCTTCATGTTAGAAGCAACAGCCCGTGAAATGAAGTTAACAGTCTTCCCAACATGCTCACCAGTTTTCATCCAGAAACTAGTCCCAGCAAATTCCAGCTGATAAGCCTGCAGGAGCCACAAACTAGCAATCTTAGAAGAAGACATATAGCCGGGCTTGGTGGCGCATGCCTTTAATCCCAGCACTCGGGAGGCAGAGGCAGGCGGATTTCTGAGTTCGAGGCCAGCCTGGTCTACAAAGAGAGTTCCAGGACAGCCAGGGCTACACAGAGAAACCCTGTCTCGAAAAACCAAAAAAAAAAAAAAAAAAAAAAAAAAAAAAAAAAAAAAAAAAAGAAGGCATATATACGGCAGAGGGAGCCACCAAACCTTGGCAAAAGAAGTGAGGCTGGACCAGAATCAGACGAATGTCTCAGGGCCTTGGAGGATTGTATCTTGGTGAAAGGAGGTGTGTGCCTCTGCCCTTGGGAATGGCAGGTGGCATGGCCTGACCTGGGATCTCTACCTGACTGTCAACCCTCCCAGATGGGTTCAGATTCCCAGTGCACAAGTGGCAGAGTGGCCCTTGGCTTGAAGTGGAAGTGACAAGTGGATGCCCCCACTGTTGGCAGAGAGGAGAGGAGAGTCCACAGGAGCTAGTTTTTCTAGCTGTTTTTTTGTTTGTTTTTGTTTTTGTTTTTCGAGACAGGGTTTCTCTGTGTAGCCTTGGCTGTCCTGGAACTCACTTTGTAGACCAACAGGCTGGCCTCGAACTCAAGAAATCCGCCTGCCTCTACCTCCCAAGTGCTGGGATTAAAGGCGTGAGCCACCACGCCCGGCTCTCTAGCTGTTTTTACAGCTAAGGAAAGCTACACTGAACCTGGTGCAGACGCCCTAGCCACAGTAAGTAGATGCTAATGGCCAATCAGATGATGGCACTGCTCACAAGGTCCATTTCCAAAGGGTCTTCTAGACCCCACTCATGTCACTTCAACTAGGATGAGCCCACTGCCCCCTACAGCCATCAGGACCCAAGCTTCCCTCCAGGGCAGTTCCAGGCAACCTCCCCTCAGAGCCCATATACCCAGTTGCACATCCTAGCACTAGGCCCACATGGCCTTTGCTCAGACAGTTGAGTTAGCAACATTAGAATCTGACAGATCCAAAGGAGCCTGGATCTCTAGCTAGTCAGAATTACATAGACCACAACAGCAGTTCCCATGTGTGTGACCCTGGCATCAGGATCCTGGTGATGCTGCCCTCCCGGTGCCGGGCATATGTAGTCTTTAATGGTGTAAACACATATATTTGAGAGCAAGCATACATGTGTCAGTGTCTGCTATGAAGGTCTGAGAACAGCTCTCAGGAGTCTGTTCTCTCCTGCCACCTTGTGGCATCTGGGGATGGGACCAGAGCTCTACATGCTAAGCTATCGTATCCTCTGGCCCAGAGTCCAGTAGTCTTCCTTATCAAATGACCATGCCAAACCCCAGTTCCTAGTCACAGAAACCCATGGCTGATCATGGCAACCTCAACCTTCTATGCCAACAACTAACCTGTCTTTCAACCCCGGACTAGGTTAAGAGGGCAGTAGAGGATGCTAAAAGGACTTTCTGGACCCAGGCAGGACAGAAGGACCTATGTGGTGTAGGATATCCCTAACTCTTGTGGGTCCAGGGCAATTTAACTCTTGGGCAACCCCATGCAACCAACCCTTCTCAAAACACTGACATGGGTAGGACTGGTTCAGAGGGACATGAATCCTGCCCTCAAGAGCGCCACCTAATTCAACATCCACCTCAAACCTCTATTACCTATGCCTGGGTCACGGCCAGGCCAGTGCCTTCCCAGACCCTCAGGATCCTCTATCTAGCACTTGTAAATGCAAAGTCAAATCTAGATACATAAAAACACTCAATGGAATAAATCACGGGGCACATATTATCTATTTAAATAAAACACTAGTAATGTTATAAAAATGGCATGGCACTTTTTATTTTTACAATCAGAAAAATAAGTCCCAAGTTCTCAGTTCAGAGGCTGTAGTTTAACAGAAAGGGGTTAAACAGTCAGGGTAAGCAGGTACCAGGTAAGACTGGGGAACCTGGCCCGCTCAGCCCAAAGAACCCCAGGTAGCCAGCACAGAAGTTCCAAGTCTAGTAGTGTCCTCTGCTCTGGTCACTTCCCCTTCAGGGGCTCAGTTTAGCCACTTGGACTCTAATGTGGGGCTGCCCTGAGATGGGGCTGAGGCGGGGGTAAACAACCCCTGATCACAGGTAGTGTGGGCTGTGGGACAGGTGCAGGCCCAAAGATGTCTCTGTAGTAACAGGTGTCAAAATCAGGGCTGAACACTGTTATAATGGGAATAAAGAGTCCTAATAGGGGCTTCTAGTTGCCCTACCATGCCTCTGGAGTGGAGGAAGAGCCCTGAGAGGTGGGGAAGCAGCCACTGAGTCACCACCCCTTCACATCTCTCATGTGGCTGGAGGATCTTCAAGTAGACACTAGCATCATCCCACAGCCAAGAAAACGGTGACATGAAACCTGGCCAACCAAATCAACAGTGTGGCCGAGTCACCTAAGCCACTGTGCTCAGGGCAGGGAATACTACATTGGTGGGAAGAGGGAATGAGGGGGAGATGGGAGAGTGAGGCCTAGGCTGGCCCTTCATCACACGTCCACCACATACAGGCATACATATACACACCATTCACACCTGCACACATGCGTGAGAGACTCAGAGATGCAAAGACAGTGTTGGCGATAGAGGCACCAAAAGATGCTGAGGGATCCCAATGGCTCCAAGTCCTTAGGGTGGCTGTGTAAACCTCTCCCAGGAGCTGTCCATCACAAAGCAGAGCATGTAAGGAGCAAAGTAACACCAAGAGACCTGACACCAATGGAGGGGACATTGGGATGACATGGAGTTCATCTCTCCTTCTGATGCGATGGGCCCAATCAGCCAAAGTAGTCAGGAAATGGCCTTGGGGTAGCCTGGGAAATCATCTTAGGCTTAGAGAGAGCGGTTCTCACTAGTACGGTCCAACTGTAGCTTAACGAATTCACCCAGGGAGCTATCTACAAGCCTCAGGCTCCAGGACTCACAGATGGGGCTTGGCGGGCCACCCCTGGGGCAGAGTGTCGAGTCCACTGTGACCTCAGGGGCCTGAAGGGATGGCCCAATATGGAAGGCCGGGGATGAGGAGCTGGCACCAGTTCCAGCAGGGACTGCCGTCTCAGCTGACAAAGGGGCCTCGGAAGAGGCTGGGGGGACAGGCCTGGCTGCCCCAGAAGTGAAGGGCGATCAGGAAGAGGAAGTAACGGTTGGGGTTTTCGAGGCTGGTCTGGACCCAGAAGTGACCGCAGGGGTTTCTTTGGGCCCATGAGGGGCTGTTTGGGTATGTGGGATTGCTCTGGGCTAAGACGGGGGCACTTCTGTTGTTGTGACTGTCTAGGGCTCAGCAGGGCAGGCTTGGGAGGGTTAGTTTGTTCTGGGCCTTCAACTAACTGCTTGGGGCCCACTGCTGACTGTTGAGAGCAGCTAGGCTGGCCCAGGAGGGATCTATGGGGCTGGTTCTGCTGACGTGAGGCCAAGAGTGCCCACTGGGGGCAGCAGCACTGGCCTGAAAGGCAGCTGGTGGGACAACGGCGTGGTTGCAAGGTGAGAGTCCGAGGTTGGCAACGGTGCCATATGGTCAGTAGAGACCGGCAGAGGTGACATGAGGCCAACAGGGACCGGAATGGGCGGTAGCGATGCCATGGAGTCTGGATGGACCGCAGGCGCTGCCTGGAGCCTGGAAGCGCCAAGAGAGGCGTGCGGGGCTGAGCCAGGCGTGAGCGCTGGGGCTGGCTGAGCTGATCTGGGGCCGGAAGCGGAAGCTGGGGACGATGGTGCTGACCAGGGCCCAGAAATGGGCGCCGGGGCTGGCAGGGTTGTCTCAAGCCTAGAAGTGATCGGTGGGGCCAAGCACGCTGACCCGGGGGTGGCCGCTGGGGCTGGCAGGGCTGCTCTGGGGCTGGGAGGGGCCCCTGGGGCTGGCTGGACTGGCTGGGCTGTTGCTGCTGCTGGTGCTGGGCCGGGCCGTTCTGGTGCCAGGGGCTGGCTGGGAGCGGCCCCCCTTCTGGGGAGCACACCTGCATGGAAGAAAGAGTATGTGTCCACCTGGGCAGGTGCGCCAGCGGACCCCCCCATCCTGCCCAGGCCCAAGACATGCTATTCCCTCTCCAGAGCCCAATTCCCAAAGGAGCTCAGAGCAGAGGCTTAACTGCTGAGAAAACCCCTTTCTGTGAAGAGGGCACAGAAGTAAGGGTCCCCAGAAGATTGTAGCTGCAGCACTGAGCCATGACCCAGGACAGACCCATGCTCAGGCAGCCCAGCCCAGCTTCCACCTGCTCTGACAGACCTCATCTGGGCAGGAACGATCCTCCAGGGGGGCCATCCTTTTCCTTGGTTTCTCCTCTCACTCCTGGACCACCAACCTGAAGCCTTTGGCTGAACATTCCCCTTTCTTAGCAGGAGCATGGTCCCCACATCCACTTACAGAGACACTCTAGATGTCTCCAGACACCTAGTCGGCGGAACCTGACGGACGCAGTGGGGAACGGGGCCGGCCTATCAGCTTGGCACTGTCACCCATCCTGGCCAGCACACACCCCTGCACTCCTGGGGAGAAGCAATAGCACTGGCCAGGCAGGCCTTTCCAGCTGGGCAGACAGGTCCCCGAACCTCTGTGACCAGCCTGGCTCCTGTCTACCCCATACCCCAAGCCCAGCAACGATGGAGTGCATTGCCAGGCAGGCCAAATGCCGAAGGGTGGGGTCCAGGTTCATGTTTGGTCCTGGTGCAGATCCCACAACTGCAGAGGTCTTAAGTAAGGAAGGGCACAGAATGCTCACCTGTTTGGAGGGCTGCAAAGGGACCTTCCTAGTCCCTTCATCACAAGAGGGCTCCGCATCCTGCCCTGGACTGCCCACCTCCAGGGGCTGCCTGTTCTCACTCAGCTCCGCAGACGGGCAGTTTTCTGACTCTCGGGGCTTCTTCACGAGGCGTTGATCCCATTTTTCCTTCCGCTCATGTGGCTTCAGAGCCATATCCTTCTGCAGAGGGAAAAGGAAATGCCTGTCAACCTGTGGGAACATCCTAGGAAGCCATGTATGGTGATTCCTGAGCGTAAGGAGCCTCTACCTTGTAAAGGCCATGTTTAAGGGAGAATGGATGGGTAATGATATATGATGCCTGAAGTTCCCAGGGTCCAGTATACAGCACTGTAAGATCTTCACTTTTGGCATACATCTCTGAGGTGACATGATGGCCTGGGACTCATCAGGTGACACCCAGGAAATGCTCCCTGGCAACATCAAACTCCCCACAGGAAGTTACCCTCCCAGGTGACCCCAATTCCCTATAATTCATCCCAGCTGACATACTTTACTCTTAGGTGTCTTGCCAATTATCCTCAGATTCTTAAGGTCATTATGGTCATCTGGCCTGTCTCTGAGGCCCCCACTTCCACAGCAGTGACCAGCACTGATCCCAAATGGTGGCTCACAGGTGAGGTAAACACTGACAGGCACTCCACCAAAAGTAGTGCCAGTGAAGTGGTCTACAGAAAAACAGAACTTCCCAGAAAATACAAAGTCTGTATGTAGTCATGCCTCTTACTCCCAGAGATAGAAGAGTTAAGTCTCCTGGCTTGCCTCCCTACCTTGGACAGGTTGGGGCTGACTTATAAGGACCTCCTGGCAGTATACACAAGGATTTGCAGGTCCTGACCTCATTGTCCTCTCACTGTAGTCACCTCCCCACAAGGGTCCTGGGCTGTCAAACTGTCCTGCTGCTAAGGGCTAAGATGTACAAAAAAAGACAAAGATTTACAGACTCTGATGTTATAGGTGACATGGTGCTCTCTTCAGGGTGTATTAGACCCAAAGTGTAAACAAACTGAGGTCAACTTAACGGATAATAAGCAATAACAGCCTGACTAGGACTCAGGAGGCAAGCCCTGACTTCCCAAAAACCAGGAAAGCAGAAGAGAAGAAATAGTCAGAGAGGGATGCTGACAGCCACGTGGCTGCAGAACCATGCCCCTGCCTCAGGTTTAAATTGACTATCCTCCCTCTGCATCTATTTGGCACTTTGCTTTTTTTTTTTTTTTTTTTTTTTTTTTTTTTTTTTTTTTTTTTTTTTTTTTTTTTTTTTTTTTTTTTTTTTTTTTTTTTTTTTTGACACAAGGGTTTCTCTGTGTAGTTCTGGCTGGCCTGGAACTCTGTAGACCAGACTGGCCTGGAACTCAGAAATCCTCCTGCCTCTGACTTCCAAGTGCTGGGATCAAAGGAATGGGCCAACATTGGCCAGCTGGTACTTTTTTTTTTTAAAGACAAAAGACTCCACTGGCCCCTCCAATTCAGCTGGTAAACTCTATGGTCTCATCTCACACATGGGATTGTTTTATTGGTCATCTATCCCCTTTAGCCTAGGGAAAGGCTGGTGAGTGACAGCAGCCAGCCCCTGCCCTAAGAGAAGAGACCTTCTAATTTTCCTTTATGAATATGTATGTACACTAGCCAGAGGGAACAAAGATACTCAAGGGGTACTAGCAGGGCTGTCTTCACCAAACCTCAATTCTGAAACTCTGGGTTTAAACTCATTATCACCTGACATTATTAGGAGAGCACTGTAAGAGGCCGGGCCTAGCAATGCACGCCTTTAATCCCAACACTAGGAGGCAGAGGCAGTTGGATTTTTATTGAGTTTGAGACCAGCCTGGTTTACAGAGTGAGTTCCAGGAAACAAAAACAAAACAAAAAGAGCACCATCTGGCCTATCTTGAGTCATTCTGTCTGTCTGATCAAAATACTGCCCAGTAGAACCTGTCTCTAAAAGCCCTGACTTTGGAGCACCAGTGAGGAAAGGGATCCTCACTGGCCTGAGCTACGTTCAGATCATCAAAGGGAAATCACACACAATACAGGGCTGCCTTTAGCTGTTCTACAATCTACCTCCCCCTACTGGTTAAACACTGAAGCTCAGAGAGGTTGTGCAGCCACAAGCCAGAGCCTTAGGCATTCTGTGAGATACTCACTGGATGGATATAAAACCAGTACTGAATACCTTAAAGTCAACATAAACATTAAAGGCTCAAAAAAGCCACCCAAAAAGACAGCCTAGTCTTTAGTGCCCCTAGAGCCTTGTGCTAGGAAACCCTCCTCCAATCCTCTGGGGAATCCAGCTCCTCCCCTAAACTTCTGCAGAAGCCAAAACCTGGAAGCCCACAGGGCCATCCTGCCAGAACCTGTAGCTATAAGCTGCACAGCATATCTGACTACCATGCATCAATGTTAGCCACCAACACAAGGTGCCACTTGTGGCAACAGCCTCACAATCATATGCCAGCCTTCAAGCCTCCTCAGAAAGAAAGAATATCAATGCTGAGTGCCTATTAAAGGAAACTGCCCGTTCAATTTTCTCTTTTTCCTTTCTGGTTTTGAGACAGTGTCTCTCTGAGTAGCTCTGGTTGTCCTGAAACTCACTATGTAGACCAAACTGGCCTCAAACTCAGAGATCTGCCTGCTTCTATCTGCATGTACCACTACTGCCCATCCCTCTCCCCCATTCAATTTTCCGATAATGACTTAACGTGACTGTTCCCACCAAGTGTTACGATGCAACACCAACAAAATTTCTAATTGCACTGCAGTAAACCAACCACAATGAGACTTGCTTTTCTTTGAGGTCCAAGCTGCTTACCCGCATCATGGTCCTCCTGAGGCTCAGTCCCACTCCTTTTAGCCAGGAAGGTACATGCTCACTCCTTCCTACTCCTGTGACCAACAAGCCCAAGACAAAGCAGAGAGGCCTAGCCCAGGAACAGTCTGTTTGAAACCTTGCTCCCAGCTTCCCAACTCACGTGACTATACTGACCATGGAAGGCTGATTCTGGAGTCCAGGAACCTTACATATATAGGCAACCACTGCTTCAGCATTCAAGGACCCCTTCTGACCAAACCAACTACTTAAAATTTCCAGCAGCCCCAGCTGGGTAGTGGTGGTGGCACACACCTTTAATCCCAGCACTCAGAGAGGCAGAAGCAGGCAGAACTCTGAGGCCAGCCTGGTCTACAGAGTGAGTTCCAGGACAGCTAGGACTACACGGAAAAACCCTATCTTGGATAAAAAGGAGGAAAAAAAAGACACACACACACACGGGAGTTGGAGAGATAACTCAGTGGTTAAAAGCACTAGCTGTTCTTCCAGAGAACCCAGGTTTAATTCCCAACACCCATGTGGCAGATTGCTGTAACTCCAGCCAGGGGATCCTAGACCCTCATAAAGACAAAACACCGCCGGGCGTGGTGGCGCACCCCTTTAATCCCAGCACCCAGGAGGCAGAGGCAGGCGGATTTCTGAGTTCGAGGCCAGCCTGGTCTACGAAGTGAGTTCCAGGTCAGCCAATGCTACTCAGAGAAACCCTGTCTCGAGAAAAAAAAAAAGAGCAGGAGAGAGAAGGAAATGTACGGTTTGCCGGGCGTGGTGGCGCACCCCTTTAATCCCAGCACCCAGGAGGCAGAGGCAGGCGGATTTCTGAGTTCGAGGCCAGCCTGGTCTACAAAGTGAATTCCAGGACAGCCAGGGCTATACAGAGAAACAAAAAAAGGCAAAACACCAATGAACGTGAAACAAAAGTAAGTAAGTTTACAGAAAGATCCCAGCAGCCCTCACACTTCACCTCCTGCTGAACCTACCTGCTTCTTCTCTGGGCTGCAGGCAGGACGGACTCCCATGAACCACTCACTAGATCCCTGCAGTCCCGACTCCTGTAGGCAGGGCCAACTACATCTAATTGCCTACCAGCTGCAAATAGAGCTCTCCCACTCAGACCTTCCTCTCCTCAGCTCACAACTCTCCCTAATGGCTACTGAGTTTCATTCACAGAACCTGTGTCACATGTGCGGGACATCTCTACAGACCCTCATGACCTCTTACCTGCTCCAGAAGGCTCTGGGACCATTGCACCATCTCAGATATCTCCAAGTTCATGGATATCACCTCCATACCAACTACCCAGCTGCCAGCAGGCTTTAGTGTATAGACCAGTAAGTAGTGTGGACTGCCACATGATACGGGGAGGCAAAGAGACCATGCTACTCCAGGGCTAGTGCTGTAGTTTAAGTCCAGGAAAAGTTGGGGAGGTGAGAGCAACAAGGGGTCCATGGGCCCCAGCCCATCCCACAACTGCTGAGCAAAGTTATCTTCAGCATTCCACCCACCAAAGTTCTGGGAAAGAACTATCCCTTCAGAACTCAGTCCAGTGGCTGCACTGTGCACAACACTGTCTAGACAGAGGGTCACCTGGAGATAAAGCAGACTTTGCTCTATCTAAACAAGGTGCAAGAAGGTATGAAGCACTGACATTAGCAGTACTATTCAGGGAGAAGCTGTAACTAGACATGGGAGCATGCTGGCCACTTGTAGTAAAAACACAATTTAAGCTTATCCCCAACTATCTTAGAAATAAATGAGACTCAGACTACTGTTATTTTATTTGGCTTTGACAATTCCTGGGCTGGGGGTGGGGGTGGGGGTTGGGGGTGTGTTTAATAACCCCTAATCTACTTTCTAGCTGCTGGCTGGCCACCTCCCCAGCAGCATATCCCAGATACTTGGCTGTTTCTCCTGTGTTCATGCTCTCTCCTGTGGTGGCTTCCTTCCTCCATCTAGGTTAATCCAAACCTACCTACCTATAATCCCTCCAGTAATTGGCTGTAGCTAATTCTACTTAACCAATAGGCTTTTTTCCTGTTTTTTACTTATTTACATTCCAGTCACTGTCCCACTCCCTAAGTTCCAAATCACATTCCTCTTGCCCCCAGCCTCCCAGAGGGTGCTCCACACCCCCCCCCCAATTAACCAATAGTTTTAAATAAAGGAACAAGGTTTGCATAAGAAAAGCTTGTAAGTTACACCTAGGCCTAGACCTTCCCTTAGAATTTAGCATTGCAATACATAGCAATAGACCAACCCTAGAGAGCTAGGTGCTTGGGGTCCACACCAAGCTATTACCAACTGTGTGTGACCCTTTACAAGCTCATGTCTATGTTGCGGGCCTGGGCAATAGTTCTGAAATCAGTCCTCACAATCAATGCATCCACAGTCTAACATTTCCTTCCAGCTCCAATCTGCCAAAAGGCCATGGTCCGTTCAGACAAACTATAGCCTTGTTCTCTGATCCCATTTCTCTGTGGGACATTTTTCCCCCTCTGAGCAGCTGTGAGGACTGAGCCATAGGGCAAGGTCAATGAGGAAGACGCCCTATAGGTAGCTATCAATTTGCTAGAAAGGAGAGCACATGTAGAAGGGACCTATGAGATCTCAGGTCTAACTCCAAGGCCTGCTTGGGGCCACTCTTTGTGAGGATGTAGAGTCTGTGTACTCTAGATACAGAATTTCCCACAGCCCTAAAAACAAGAAATTAGATTATGTATATTTGAGTGAGGACAGTTAAAAGGACTGAACAAAGTGGTCCCAGAGCAGAAATAAATTTCCACCAGTAGTAAAGGGAGAAGGGTTTGGGGCTCTAGGGCAGAAGGCTCCTTGCATACAGCTGATACCTGCTCTAGGATATCCTGGGAGTGGTGGCCTTCAAGTCCCTCTGCCCTAGTCAAGATAGACTGGACCCTCAGTGCTCAACCATGAGGTCCATACCCCTAAGGGGCAGTCTCCCCTAAGTTATTCAAGGCAGGCCAACAGCATCTTCTCCTCTAAGCCCTGGGAAGACACACCTCACATCTGACTTCTGCCACACTCCAGGCCCCTCCAAGCTTCAGCACAGCTGCTGCTCAGCTGTCATCCAGGGTGTCCCCAAAGCCTCTTCAGTAGTACAGGGGCAGCTGAAGTCAGACTGGATGTTTCTGATGCCACAAGCCTGGGACATGAAAGGATCTGGGTGAACTAAGATGGGTTGGGAACGGGAACGGGCCTGCTCTCCTCTCTGCACTGGAGTCCACAGCAAAGTGTGGTCCAGCAGT
Source organism: Mus minutoides (assembly GCA_902729485.2). Classification (NCBI taxonomy): domain Eukaryota; kingdom Metazoa; phylum Chordata; class Mammalia; order Rodentia; family Muridae; genus Mus; species Mus minutoides. The sequence goes on from LR749489.1 coordinate 3,084,440, forward strand.
GTCTGTCTACCTGGGGTAGACTGAGTCTAAAAGGCAGACTCACAGGGGGGCCTAAGCATGTTCGTCACAGGTCTCTCTTATCCAGTGACTGGCAGGGAGAATAAGGACATGCTGCCTCATTACCCTCCCTGCAGATAAGGAACTAAGGCCAGAGCAGGAAGAAGGTTTTCCCAAGCAGTTCACAGACTTCCTGGCTACTCCTGGCTGGCAAGACTGGGGGCAAAGGGCCTCTTCCTAGGAGCTAGGAGACAGTGGCTGCACTGCTGGAAGTGTAGAGCCCTGAGAAAGGCTCATGGTGCTCCTGGAACCCTAGAAGATGTAGATTTTATTCCTGGGTGACAGGAAAACTCCTTGGAACTGGAGCCTTGAGAAGCAAGAATATTCCCAACTCTGCTTGACCAATCCCTATCTCAGATGAAGGGGGAAGCTAAGGATAGTGAAAAATATCACCACCTCACCTCAATCAAAAGAAGCCACTCGCCGGGCGTGGTGGCGCATGCCTTTAATCCCAGCACTCGGGAGGCAGAAGCAGGTGGATTTCTGAGTTCGAGGCTAGCCTGGTCTACAAAGTGAGTTCCAGGACAGCCAGAGCTATACAGAGAAACCCTGTCTCGAAAAAAAGAAAAAAAAAAAAAAAGCCACTCGCTCCTGGGTGGTCACTGTGCTCCCTCCTTGTCTGGGTCTGGGCCATTCAGTCCCAGTTCTAAGTGTATTGGCAACATGGAATGAGGGACAGGCAGGTCATACAAAACAGAATTTGGTCAAAGGCAACCAAAGCCCTATACAGTAGGAGCAGGACCCCCAGAGCCAGGGTCTAAAGGGACAGTGTGGTCAGGGCAGATGAGAAGGATCCCTGTGAGAAATCTGCCTTTTAAAGAGAAGAGCCTGGGCCTTTTGAAGATGAAGAAATTATCAGGATGGAGAAGAAACTGCAGAGAGGAGTGAGGACCACAGCCAAAATGCAAAAGCTGGCCATGGAAGCCAGGAGTCAGCTGGTCAGTCAGATGCCAAGGCAAGGGTTACTACCAACATGGGACAAAGCAGGAACAAAAGGCCACTCTCTAGGAATCTATGCCTGAATCTCACCAGTGACTCACCAGCAGCCTACACTCTGAAAACGCCTTATTCTGTCTGTGCCTGTTTCTTCACGAGGATGAGAACATCACTGCAGCCTCTTTAGAGGCTACCAAGAGGATAAACACCACATGAAATCCTCCAACCAGCTGTACCTTGAGACAGTGCAGCACTGACCTGGTTTTGCCAATAAGCAACAAGGCTAGGGTTTCCTTTGAGGAACAGCTATGCCACAGAAACCAGAGTCTCCTACTCCTTACAGCCAGAGGGACTGGCCAGTTCAACAGCATATGCAGGTACCACTGGGGCAGCTGCTTCAAGCAAGAATCATCTTGGCTGTCAGGCCATGCCATGCCAGGCATCTAGCAGGAGTCACCCCAGTGCACACCTGTATACACTACACATGCTACAACTGGCACCTATCCATCCAACTCTCAATAGAAACCACACAGCAAAGCTCATGTTGCGGTGAGGAAGGAGCACTAATACCTTTCTTAGCATCTCAGATAGAACATGGCACTAGAGCATCCCCGAGTCCCCACAACACTCATCTCACACTGGTTTAAGAAGCTACCTTGGATACTTTGGGGGTGCCCTGCCCCAGCCTCCATACATTCCTTAGCTTGCCAATCTAAAATGGACACTTTCTAAGCTGCTACACAATGACCAACCTCCCCACAAAGCCACCAGCACCGCCTCTCCTCTCCCAGCTGTAATTTTGGCTGGTTCACTTCAAGGGGACCTGAGACCCACCATTCTGTGCCTTTTTCTTTCGCCTGCCTGCTCATGTGCTATGAGACAGACCAGAGGCTGGATGAAGTCTGATGGGATGCCAAAGCCTCACTGGTTATAAACTTAGGGACTTCCAGTCCTGCAAACTGAAACTAAAGGATCCTTTCTAATCTGCAGTTCAGAGGGCTGAGGAAGAGGCTTCTGGCAAAGAGTGGGCTTAGGTGGCATCACCCTCCCTCAAGCCCTCTAGAGCCTCACCAATCTGAATCTGCTAAAGCGTCAGAATCAGCAAGCCTTCTTGGCTGGGTGAAGCAGATCTACCCTTAGGCTTAGCCTCTAAGGTCAAGGGCTGCCTTCCGTTTTGCTTACAGAGAAAGTAGAACCTGGCATAGGTGACACTGCCCACACACCTCTGGAAGGCCACAGGGGTAGTAGAGAGGCAAAATTCCACATGGATGGCTGCAAAGCAGAGCTCTGAGGCCTATAGGCTGGGATAAGAGCCAGCCAGGTAATGTTCTGACTAGTTTCCTACTCTAGACACAGCCTCCATCACAACCCTCCTATCCCCATACCATCAACCAGAGCTGGAAGCCAAAACCACACCCAAGCACATGTGGGAGCAGAGGTTCTAACCCACCTAGCAGCAGCTGACCCAGCCAGCAGGTGGAAGAGCTGTAGACTAACACTGGGCTTGGATTCAAGCATGGATCATCTTGACAGGAGCGGGCAGCTCATGGAAGAGAACAAGGAAGTTAGCTGTCCAATGACTGTGGAGTCTGGATGGAGGGGAACTGAGGTGAGCAGCTTGGGTCACTGGGACTTGAGTGGACTAAGCTCCTCCCAGACCTCTGAACACTATAACCTGGGTGAGGTGCCGGGCCTTAGCAGACAGGCACTGCTATGTACCATGTGCATACCAGGTCTTAGCTTCTGCTCATAAGCTGCCTCCTGATAGGCTTCCTGACTGAAAGCCAGGCCTTACCACCAACCACAATGACCAATTAATAAGGCTGGATTCAGGAACCTGAGAATTTTGTCTAGTAAAAGAGGTGGCTATTCTAGAGTACAGGAAAAAAGAGAAATTCTCAATCCGGTAGAGTTGGCAAAACAAGACAGTCTTAGCAATCCCACCAGGAATACAGCAACAAAGCTCACAGCAAAACCTGAAATAGACTCCCCCCATATATGCAACCCTCTCTGGGGTCCCACAGACATCTACAAGAGCTCACAACTGAAATGTTGTTGCTGGATCCCAAGAACAAGCCCAGGCTCAGTCAGCAAGGCCAGGAGGGTGCTCAAGAACAGTGCCCCAGGAGATGCTGCACACCAGACCAAACTAGAGGGTCCTCAGACAGGGAAGAAGACGCCAGAGAAACACCATCAATCCATGGCTCTAGCAGTGCTGAGAAATGCAAGATGAAATGACAAACGGGCAGCAGAGTAAACTCACGGCTATAAACAAAGGCAATATGACCAGAGTCAAGTGCTGGAGTATCTAAAGAGAACTCAAGAGCACTACAGCCACCCGGGCGTGGTGGCGCACGCCTTTAATCCCAGCACTCGGGAGGCAGAGGCAAGCGGATTTCGGAGTTCGGGGGCCGGCCTGGTCTACAGAGTGAGTTCCAGGACAGCCAGGGCTTCAGAGAAACCCTGTCTCGAAAAACTAAAAAAAAAAAAAAAAAGGCCAAGAGGCTAGGAATGCAACCCAAGCAGTGGAACATCTGCCTAGCACGTCCAGGATGGCTTTGACCCCAGTACCACACCAAATCTGCTATAATATACATTTCTTACCCCAGCACTCAGGAGACAGGACAAGTTATCAGATACACAGCAAATTCAAGGCCAGGATGACCAAGGAACCACTCTAAGAGCCCCGCTTTGACAACCACGGCTGGCTCAGTCTCCTCCAGGTGTCACACTAGGCCTGTTCCTAGAGCACCGTTCATGCAGATCTGAATCTGGTTGGGGGTGTGGATGGCAGTGGTGGGTCAGTGGTGAAGAGAGAAGGAACAGAACACAGATGCCTGCTGTCTCCTAAGGGCAGACAAACAGAAAGGAGCAGCCTGTTAGAGGAACAGAAAGAGCCCCGCTGGGACAGGCAGTACTGTGCCCTGTTGTGGCCTTCCTAAGCAAGCCGACAGTTGGGGAAAGAGCTTTCCAAGCAGAGAGTAGTTTCAAGCCAAGGTCCAGGTTTGAAGTGGGTATATATGGGGACTCAAGGAAGGCAGATGTGGCCATAAGGATCCAGATGTATAGAGAAGCTCAAGCCAAGAGGTTAACAGGCCTAATAAGCTAAAAAGAAAAGCTTTCTGTAAGGGGTTTCCAAGAGAGATAAATGAGACCCTTCTAAAAACTATACAGTTGGGGAAAGGGGTGTCTGCATCACAGCGCCAGGCAAGGCAGGCCAAGAAACTGTCTGCTCAGACAAGGCCTTGGCACTGGACAGACTGCCCAAGGTGTACTGTGCACTCAGATAGGCCAAAGGGCCTGAGATGGCCTTGTTTTCACATGCTGTGTCCATTCATCCCCCTCAGAGGAACTGGTCTTTCCCTCACCCCCACAGCTAGATCAACACCACCTGTGACTGCCCAGTACAGTCTAAGAAAAAGTTAGGTTCCAGGCTTCAGACCTGGGACCAAGCATGTGCACACACTGAACCTCACACCAGGAAGCAAACACAAGGAGGTACCACAGATTCCTACATGGGAAATGCCATAGCTCTCTTCTCTCCTCACCTAGGTGTCTGTCTGGTCTCAGTCCCCATAGCCATGTACAAACACAGACATGGCAGGGGATACAGATCCTGAACCATATGGGGCACTCCCTACCCAGCCTACCAGCAGCTCACAGAAGGACCACCCACCCCAGAACACAGCCTTCCCAAGCTGTGTCCCAAGAACCTGTACCTGCAAATACAAGACTCACGATAAATCCACTGGTCTAGTTTGCTGCTCAGCCATTCTCGGCGGTCACAGCAGACTGGTAGCTGTCAGCTAGGCTGACAGACTTTTGCTCTTTTATTTTTGCTCTTTTTGGCTCCCACCACCACCACCACAAACACACACAAAGTCTCTCTACATAGCCCTGGCTGTCCTGGAACTCAGAGAGATCCACCTGCCTCTGCCTCTGGGATTAAGAAAGTGTGTACCACCGTGCTCTGTCACAACAGTTTAAGCACAGCACTGTACACAGTGTCACCACATATTGTATAGACATATTGTATGAATTATAAGTCACATGTACTGACTAGAGAATGAAAAAACCACAACACTTAGAAAAAGTAACTCATGAGCACCACAACACACAGCATTTGGGGGGATCTTTCTTTCTTTCTTTCTTTTTTTTTTGGGGGGGGGGTGGTTGAGACAGGGTTTCTCTGTATAGCTGTCCTGGAACTCACTTTATAGACCAGGCTGGCCTCGAACTCAGAAATCCACCTGCTCCACCACGCCCGGCTGGGGGGAACTTTTTTCATCTTTGTCCCCAGTACAGTTCACAGTGCACAGGGGTAAGAAGCAATTATCTTCCCTCCCCTAAGTAGACAGTATAGCTCTACCCACCTCCATTGTGTGGTACACCCATGTAGGTGATATTGGCCATCCAGCTGTGTCTCCTCTGGGAATTCTCCTCCCACTGTAGATGACATCGCATCCATATACCGGACTGCACCTCCATTGTGAGGAACCATCCACTGACACATATGTGCCCTGCTGTGTGCCTTCCCTGTCTAGGCAGCCCAGCTCTCTATGGCCACTATAAGGAATCCTCTAAGCGCCAGTGCCATAGCTGTTTTTTGCTATGACCCCACTGTGAGTGGCACACCTCCCTTCATGTGCAGCGGGTACATCTGTCCCTGGCTACCTCCCTAGACAGAGGCTCTAAAAAACAGCAGACACCCATGGAATGTGGCACTGGGGCTGAGGCAACAGGACACCCAATTTTTTTCTTGTCCTGTTTTGGTTTTTTGTTTTCCAAGACAGGGTTTCTCTGTGTAGCCCTGGCTGTTCTGGAACCAGCTCTGTAGACCAGGCTGGCCTTGCACACACACACACACACACACACACACACACACAGATCCGCCTGCCTCTGCCTCCAGAGCACTGGGAGCATATACCATCCACCACCACCACACCACTACCACACCACCACCACACCACCACCACCACAGGGAGCCTGACCTTCTGATCACGCTCAATCAACTTGCACAAACAAATCAACAAAGTCACGTCACATGACATGAAAGCACAGGTGGTTTCTGCTGGAAGACAGTATTTAAAAAAAAAAAAAAAAAAAAAGTGTTCTTAAGCAGGGCAGTGGTGGCACACGCCTTTATTCCCAGCACTTGGGAGTCAGAGGCAGACAGATTTCTGAGTTCCAGGCCAGAACTCTACAGAGTGAGTTCCAGGACAGTCAGGGCTACACAGAGAAACCCTGTCTCGAAAAAACCAAAACAAAGAAAAAAGAAGAAAAAAAAATGTGCTCTTGATGCTGGCCACCTTAAAGCTACATTGACCTGAGCCCTGCTCCCCATAATCTTAGCCTGAGCCCTGCTCCCCATAACCTTAGCCTGAGCCCCGCTCCCCATAACCTTAGCCTTAAAGGATAACAGAAAGTGCTTGTCTGCCTGGGGCTGAATGCAGGGCTCTCAGCCTGCCTCCAAGAAAGAAATACAGGTACCAGCAGGACTTGTTCAGTGACCTAAGGCACATGTACTGAGTGGAGAGGATGGATGCTTCTGTCCCTAAACCAGTTCCTCACCCTTTCACTGCTGGGTGACAGGAGCAGTCAGTCTCCTCTCACCTTTGTACACCAAGAGAATTGTCACAAGGAAGAAAATCTACATTTCCAAAATGCTGGAAGAGAGGAACCATGGTTCTATGGATCTAAATCTGTGGTTAAATGCCACACTGCACCCTCTCTCCAACAATCACCACCACCACTTGGGACAGTAGCTATCCCCACAGACACAAAAGAGCCAAAGGTTGCATCCCCTACAAGGACAGAGGGAGATGAACAGAGATGTCTGAGGCTGCCTTGGCACAGGGAGCTGCACAGACATTCTCAAATAAGATAATGGGACATTCTTCCATACATCTCAGAAGTCATTCACATATACTAAACTGCCTTTGGGGGGGGGGGATTATGCAGACTTTGCTGACACTCAAATAGTGCCATGGCATGTGGGGATCCTAAAGTCACTGCTGAGAAGAGGTCTCCCTCTGGGCTGGAGTCCCGCTGATCCTGAGAATGTGGCAAGCCATCTCCCCCAACAGGTGAGGCTAGACAGCAAAGGAATCAGCAGCAGGACAGTCTAGACTGTAAACTCCAGTCTGCTTGTATCTCAGATCGCTCATCTATAGGTGGGAGTGTTTAAACCTGCTCGCAAGGTCATCTGAAGGGATAAATGAATTCACATCTGTAAAGATAACTAGCAGAGCCAGGTGTGGTGGCGCACGCCTTTAATCCCAGCACTCGGGAGGCAGAGGCAGGCGGATTTCTGAGTTTGAGGCCAACCTGATCTACAGAGTGAGTTCCAGGACAGCCAGGGCTATACAGAGAAATCCTGTCTTGAAAAACCAAAAAAAAAAAAAAGACAACTGGCAGAGTGAACTAGTCATCACTAGGATACGATGAGATTATAAACTACTTGATCTCAGGGGAAAAAAATCCACTAGTTTACCAGTAAATGAGACGCAGCAAAACTCTTCTAGACATGATCTAGATCTATTCAGAAACCAAGTACTTTCCAAGGCCAAACTCAAAGGTGAGGCTGCTCATGAAGATACCAAGTTTCTGTATAGGTGTAAGGAGAGGCGGGGTAATCTCTCAGAACCTAGATAAGCTGGTGAGTCTGTACAAGTCAACCCTGTAGATGTGGCCTAGAAGACGTGGGGAAAGGCCAGAGAATTCAACTTGAGACAGCACAAGCAGACCATTTGCATACAAATGGGCTGGTCTAAGGCAGTAACTGTAGACTTCCAGAAAGGCCTTTCTTCTCTTCACAAGTATTCACTTTTGGTTTTTCGAGACAGGGTTTCTCTGTATAGTCCTGGCTGTCCTGGAACTCACTTTGTAGACCAGGCTTGCCTCGAACTCAGAAATCCGCCTGCCTCTGCCTCCCGAGTGCTGGGATTAAAGGCGTGCGCCACCACCGCCTGGCTAAGTACTCACTCCTTCCTATGTTGAGTTTTGGTTGTTTCCTCTGGGTACAGGGAACCCACAGGCTCAATCCTCCCACTGACAAGTTTGAGGGGCAGGATCCCAGGAATACCAGTCAAGTCTCCACAGTGTGGAAGGTGAGGCCAAGCAGTACACAGGCAGACAGAACACCTAAGGTGAGGCTGTAAAGCCTGAGACCCAAAAGAGGCCAAAAGAAGAAATGTGGAAAAGGCTAAACAGATGTGCAGGCTCTTTTGGGTTCATTATGGGACCTAGCAGACACAGATGTGGCAAGGTAGGAAATGAGATTGCAGATCTGGAACTTGTGGTACCATGGCTGCAATGTAGGGGCTTTAGCATACTGTCTGGCTGTGTCATTAACATCACTAAGGCAGAAACCCCGAAGCCTTCGTGTCTTCTTAGCACATCAGCACCAGACACAATACAACACACCCCACAAAATCATCTTAGTTTAGGATCTTAGGCTTGGGCCCATAACTCATCTCATGTTTCCCAGAAGACACAAGGGCTGAACACAAAGTGGGACTCAGCCCTGCACACGAATCGAACAAACCCACCTCAGGGCTACTCATAGTGGCCATCACCAACTGACCCTCAGCTCTACAGACCCGACAGACCCCAGAGTTAGAATATGAACTTGGGGGAAACTCCATTTATATATCCAATAACCAATTCCCCTTTCTCAAGCTTGGCCTGAAACTGGGAAATCGCAGGTTATCAGTCAGGGCAAAAGTGAATAGGGTCGCAGTGATGATCCCTGTGACCACAGCCCAGCAGATGAGATGTGGTCCCCAAAGTGTTCACCCAGACCGAGAGCTCTGCATTCCTAGAGGTTTGAAGGTTCTGCTGGTGCCCTGAAGGCCTGACCAGCATTTCCAACCACTTGAGTTCCAGTGACTACCCACTCACTCACTCACTCACTCACTATTTCTCGCACTTCCTTCTCTACTAACCTGAGTTCAGGTCGGAAGGACACTTTAAAGGCTCAGCAAATACTGTGCACGACAACTCAGTCAAACACGTAGTATTCTTAGCAAATCTATTACCTATACCTATACAATAATCACCAAGAAGGGTTTGCCAGTTGACTCCCGGTTCCCTCCAAAGAACCCTTAAGAGATCACCGAACAGGAAGAATCCCAAGTGTCCATTTTATCCTCGCTGCCTCCCCGAGGCCCAACAATATCCAATTCCCCAACTGGTCCCAGACGCAGCGATAACTTGGCAACAAGTAACAACCGCTGCAAAGCCCGCTTAGGTGGCGTGGTTTAAGTCCTCCCACACACCCCTCACTCCAGGTCCTCTTCCTGGCAAGGTGCAGTGCGGGCCCGGGAGGCGTGCCTATAGGTTTCCTTGGTCCCGGGTCTGGCCTTCCAGCCCACCTACCTCCAGGGCCTCCAGGGTGCTGAAGCTGGCTATAGCGAAGCCGTCAATAACCTCCTCCTCCTGCGAGCTGGACTCGCGGCGACGGCGCCGCGGGGGGCGCGCAGCGCGCAGAGGCGTAGGGCGCTGAGGCGGAGCGCCGTGGAGTCCCGTGTTCTCCTTGCCAGGACTGGGCTCTGGCTCCTCACCCGACGACGGGCTCTGCGCGCGGGCGTCCCGGGCGGCTTCCCGACGCCGGCCGCGATCTCGCTGCGCGCGCGAACGCCGGCCTGGCCGGACCTTGGCCTCCATGGCGGCACCGCGGCGGTGACCTTGGCGCCCCGCGCCGCCTGCTACGCCGTGCCGCCGGGCTGCAAGGGCGCCGCGCGGGCTCGGGGCCGGGACGGGCTCGGGACCGGGGCGGGCATGCCGGGCGCGGGCTCTCAGCACCGGACGCCGCGCGGGCTAGGACCCCGGGTCCGGCGCATCGGAGTGCGGCGGTCTCTCGGCGGCCCTAGACCAGGCCCCCGGGGACACGGCCCATGGCGACCGGAGGGCAGTGGCAGAGGGCGGCGGGTGGCGGAGCTTCTGAGCACCGGGACCGTGAGGCAGACACAGTAGTGGCAGCGGCCAGAGCGGATAACAACTGACGCACTTCCGCCGGGCTGGAGTGCCAGAGGAAGCGGGCGCAGCTGGGGAAGGCTGACCCGTCGACTCCGCCCCACCCTGGCCCCGCCCTGACCCCGCCCTTCCGGACTAAATGGCTCTGCGCTGAGCGGCCCTTCGCCCTTTCACGTTAAGCCCCGCCCCGAAAGGGGGGGAGCTTTCCCTTTGCTCCGCCCCTGCAATAGGCCACACCCGTTTGCGCACAGCTCTTTAGAATTCCGGCCCCGCCCCCGTCAGACCACGCCCCATTCTTCCCGGCTCCACCTCTCTTGTCTAAGCTTTCTCAGTCCCTTGCTCACCTGTGCAAGTCGCTGAGCCTAGTCATGGTCAGATCCCCCTACTTCATGCCACGCCTTATTGACCACGCCTACTAGGCAATTAGTGCTCAACTACAAGTACTGCCCAGCCACCTGCGGCGAGTTTGTGGCGATCAGCGCCGCCCCTTCCGCCGTTCAAGAAGGAGGTGATGGGTCTATGCACCTACAGTAGCTTCCGACAAACTGAGTGGAAGCACGTGAGAGAGTAGGTACGTTGGTGCTGGGCGCTCACTGTGCTGGAGTCCTAGAGGCAGCGTGTACGTACGTCATCGTCCACCTGCAAACCCTCAAACCCAGTTTCACTCTGGTCCCCAAGCAAAATTAGGTAGCGCCCTGAAAACCAAACCCTCCAGTCTCAAGTAGGCTTTCCTTAGAGACCTGCCTACACTACTCCAAGGATTTGGGGGCCGCTAATAGGAAGTTCAAAGCTAGACAAAACCGTGGGTTTCCTCAGCAAATTCCCCAGTTGGGATGTCCTGGAGCTGGGCACGAAGTCTCAGCAATTCCTCCAGTGGGGACATTTGACATGAAGAGAGGGGAGGTGTCACAGCTTGGGCATTGGGCACTGAGTGAAAAGTGACATTGAGCCATGCCTACATCTGGGCAGCAGAGGCCCTGAAAGGAAGCAGACACAACTAAAGAATGCCCCTGGACAGGACCTCAAGTCCTGAGATGGCCTCAGGTTCTCCGCCAAGATGTCCCTTGGGGAATATGGGACAATATCCACAAGTGCGCTCTTTCACTTAACAACACAGGGATCAACACACCTGCCAGCCTACCTGGGGGGATCTCCCTCTTCTTCCCATTCCAGATTTTATTACAAAACCACTCAGAGCTAGCATCTAAGTAGCTAAAGAACCCTGTTGGAAAGACGCAGAATCAAGGCAGCTCCTCATTCCTGCTAACTCTGTTCTCTTTTAGACACCTCCTCCTGAGACCACCCCACTCCCAGCTTATGGGAAGTTTCACTCTAGGTCAACCCTTTTCCACTCCAAGAACAACGGCTGAGACCTGATTGTTGACGTTTTCAACAGAAATAAAAGGTATCCTTGTGCCGGGTGTGGTAGCACACGCCTTTAATCCCAACACTCGGGAGGCAGAGGCTGGTGGATTTCTGAGTTAAAGGCCAGCCTGGTCTACAGAGTGAGTTCCAGGACAGCCAGGGCTACACAGAGAAACCTTGTCTCGAAAAACAAAAACAAAAAAACAAACAACAACAACAAAAAGGTATCCTTGTTTACCAGGTCTCTTATGTTCTTAAATGCATTGCCTCAGTGAAAGGCAGGGGCTCCAGAGACCAGGTTAGGGACCTTTCTTTTTTGGGTTTCTTTCCAATTTCCTTAGCTCTCCTGAGATTAAAAACTCCGTTAATTCATTTCCAACTTAGAGACCAGTCATGGCCTCCCTGGAGGAATGGGACTCTAGCTCAATTGTTCCCTAGAGGCGGCTTGCTATGGAAAGACATCTGTACTGATTTTCTCCCACAGGACACAGGGAGGGAGGCAGGCCTAAGAGGGGCTGGAACATGCTTCATTTGCCTGAGCTGTGAACTGGGCTCATTTGCTTCCACTTAGAGGACCATTTTGATGACCCAAGTGTTCACCCAGGTTGGCAAGGACTTGCTAAAGTTTGTGATGCAATTTATACTTGTTTCTTTCTTTCTTTTTTTTTTTTTTTTTTTTTTTTTTTTTTTTGCTTTTTCAAGACAGGCTTTCTCTGTATAGTCCTGGCTGAGCTGGAACTCACTTTGTAGCCCAGGCTGGCTTTGAACTCAGAAATCTGCCTGCCTCTGTCTCCCAAGTGCTGGGATTAAAGGCATGTGCCACCATTGCCTGGCTTATACTAGTTTCTTAGTGGAAATGATAATCCTATCTACCTGTAGGTGGAAACCCCACCGATATTGGGACTCTCAAAAAAAAAAAAAAAAAAAAAAACCAGCTGCTTCCCACCTACTGGTCTACATGCCAGGCCTTTGCCTGGTTCCTTGCAGCTCTCATCCTTACCCGTTCCTCCTTTAGTTGAGGTTGTCAGGGGCACCCCTCCCCTCTGTTATAAGGGAATACATGTCACTTCTGTGAGCTCTTAGTTTTGTAAAGATATGTACAAAAAATGCTCAGGAGAAAGCTTGAGGACGTTTTATTAGAGTTTGAGAGGAAAACCAAAATAGGGTGGGCAAGCTGGACATCCCGACAGCAGCTGGGAGAAGGAACCTGGGTCAGATGGAAGTCAAGCTTTCAATTGAGTAAGAAGGGGGGCTCAGCCGTGGAGGGGATCAAGCAGCTGCACTGGGTAGGGTCTTCAGTTGGAGTCAGAATACCAGAGTAAGCAGGTTTAGGATTCTGACTCACTAGCTAAAGAGAGAGGGGTGGATGGGTAAGGAAAACAGTCTTTTTGAGGTAAGAATACAGAAAAAAAGCTGGGCGTGGTGGCACACACCTTTAATCCCAGCACTTGGGAGGCAGAGGCCAGCTTGGTCTACAAAGTGAGTTCTAGGACAGCCAGGGCTCTACAGAGAAACCTTGTCTCAAAAAACCAAAAAAAAAAAAACAGAAAAGAGAACGCCACCACGCCTTTAATCCCAGTATTTGGGAGGCAGAGGCAGGTGGATTTCTGAGTTCGAGGCCAGCCTGGTCTACAAAGTGAGTTCCAGGACAGCCAGGGCTACACAGAGAAACCCTGTCTCAAAAAAACAAAAACAAAAACAAAAAAAAAAAAAAGAGGAAAAGAAAAGAGAACAAGCTTAGCAACAATGATCTGTAAACAATTGGATCCAGGGAGAGACTTCTGGTGTCTATAAACTGATGTCTCCAGTTCAGGTCTTGTCAGGCCCATTTGAATTAACTCGCCACCACTGCCTGGCAAGCCAGTACTCTTAATCACTGAGCCATCTCTTCAGTCCCCCAACAATCAAATCTTTTAAGAGTTAATCCAGGCACGGGGCATTGGTGGCACACGCCTTTGATCCCAGCACTTGGGAGGCAGAGGCAGGTGGATTTCTGAGTTCGAGGCCAGCCTGGTCTACAGAGTGAGTTCCAGGACAGCCAGGGCTACACAGTGAAACTCTGTCTCGAAAAACCAAAACCAAAAAAAAAAAAAAAAAGTACTGGCTGCTTTTCCAGACAACCCAGATGGCAGCTCAGTTATCTGCAACTCTAGTTCGTGCAGACATGACACCAATGAACATAAAAAATAAAAAGAAATCATTTTCTTAAGCTTTTTTTATTGGATATTTTCTTTATTTACTTTTCAAATGTTTTCCCCTTTCCAGGACGCCCCTTCAGAAACCCCCTATCCCATCCCTCCTCCCCCTGCCTCTATGAGAGTGCTCCCCCACCCACTCCCATCTCCCCGCCCTAGCATTCCCCCAGACTGGGGTATCAAACACCCTCAGGCCCAAGGGCAGCTCCTCCCACTAATGTCCAACAAGGCCATCCTCTTGTCACACATGCGGCCGGAGCCATGGGTCCCTCCATGTGTACTCTTTGGTTGGTGGTCCAGTCCCCTGGAGCTTCAGGGGGGTCTGGCCAGTTGACACATTTTGCTCCCCCCATGGGGCTGCAAACCCCCTCAGCTCCTTCAGTCCCTTCTCCAACTCCTCCATCAGGAACCACACACTCAGTACAAAGGTTGGCTGCCAGCATCTGCCTCTATTTGTCAGGCTCTGGCAAAACCTCTCAGGAGACAGCCATGTCAGGCGCAAATCATTTTTTTAAAAACAGATTTGATTTTGAAACAAAAGCACATGAAATCCTGGGTAGCCTCCTCCACTATAGCCTAAGCAAACCTTGAATGTCTGATCTGTCCCCACCTGCCAGAACGGGAGTTGGGGGTGAGGGCGGTGCGGGGGAGGGGGTAGAGAGGGGGGAATCACTGGTATTCATTGTCCTGTAACGGACACTCAGGAGGCAGAGGCAGGAGGATCTCTGTGAGTTTGAGGCCAGCCTGGTCTACATAGTGACTTTCAGGACAGTCAAGACTATGTGGAGAATAGAAAAATCCTGCCTCTAGCTGAGCGTGGTGGCGCAAGCCTTTAATCCCAGCACTCGGGAGGCAGAGGCAGGTGAATTTCTGAGTTCGAGGCCAGCCTGGTCTACACAGTGAGTTCCAGGACAGCCAGGGCTACACAGAGAAACCCTGTCTTAAAAAACAAAAACAAAAAGAAAGATCCTACCTCAAAAATGAAACAAACAAACAAAACAAAAATATAACTCCGTAGATTAAGCAGAATCAAAGAAAAAGGAAGTGAATCTATAAAATAGTCATATTTTAGCAGGAATAGCCTTCTGCTACTGGTTTCAACAAAGCCCCCACCCCTACCTTCTTCCCTTTCATATAGTATTTTAAATATTTTTAAACAATACATTTTTCCATCAATTTATTTTTTCACTTTACATCCCCGTCACAGCTCCCCCCACCCTCTTCTCCCAGTCCCACCCTCACAAGTCCCTCCTGCATTCCCTCCTCCCCTTTTCTAAGAAGAATCCCCTCCCCTTGGATACCACCCTCCCTGAGACATCAAGTCACCACTCCTGCTCCAATTGTTAGGTGACCCACACGAAGACCAAGCTGCACATCTGCTACAAATAGATAGGGAGCCTAGGTCCAGCCCCCCAATACTCTTTGGTTGGTGATTCAGTCTCTGAGAGCCTTCATGGGCCCAGGTTAGTTGACTCTGTGGGTCTTCTTCTGGTGTTCTTGACCCCTCTGGATTGCTAAATCCTCTCCCCCACTCTTCTACAAGACTCCCCAAGCTCCATCTGATGTTTGGCCACAGGTCTCTCTGCATCTGTTTCCATCTACTGCTGGATGAAGCCTCTCAGATACGGCTATGCTGGGCTCCTGTCTGCAAGCATAGCGGAGTGTCATTGATAGTGTCAGGAGTTGGCTCTCTTCCATGGGATGGGGCTCAAGTTGGGCCAGTCGCTAGTTGGCTGTTCCCCCAATTTCTGCTCCATCTTTATCCCTATGCATCTTGTAAGCTGGACAAATTTTGGGTTGAAGGTTTTGTAGGTGGGTTGACAGTCCCCTCCCTCCACTGGAAACCCCCCTGGGGGATTTTAAGTCTTTTTTTTTTTTTTTGGTTTTTCGAGACAGAGTTTCTCTGTATAGCCCTGGCTGTCCTGGAACTCACTTTGTAGACCAGGCTGGCCTTGAACTCAGAAATTCGCCTGCCTCTGCCTCCCGAGTGCTGGGATTAAAGGCGTGCGCCACCACGCCCGGCCCGGATTTTAAATCTTAAAGGGAGGCAATTGGAGGGGCAATTGTGATGCTTTTTTTCTTTCCTTTCAAATGCTAAGGTGAGTAATTGTGATATTTTACATTTTTTAAAGATTTATTTATTTATTTATTATATGTAAGTACACTGTGGCTGTCTTCAGACACTCCAGAAAAAGGCATCAGATCTCGTTACGGATGGTTGTGAGCCACCATGTGGTTGCTGGGATTTGAACTCAGGACCTTTGGAAGAGCAGTTGGTGCCATCTCACCAGCCCCGAGAAAGCTTCTCTTATGTTGACTGAGCAAGGCCCTGAGTCCAGCAGAATATCATTAGAAGTCATTTCATCACTACCATTTTTTGTTTGGTTGGTTGGTTGAAAAAGAACCAGCTCTATCTTGTTGAACATGGGTTAGAGGAGTTATGTGGTTGCTTTCTTCAGCAATGAAGCTTTGCTGTCAGTTTGTAGAGAACAACCTGTTGGCTTGGCAACAAGCTGGGTTGTTTGGGAATTCCCATGGGAACCCCTCCCCCCCCCCCTTTTTTTTTGGTTTTGGTTTTGGTTTTTTTGAGACAGGGTTTCTCTGTATAGCCCTGGCTGTCCTAGAACTCACTCTGTAAACCAGGCTGGCCTCGAACTCAGAAATCCGCCTGCCTCTGCCTCCCAAATGCTGGGATTAAAGGTGTGCGCCACCACTGCCCGGCCCCATGGGACCCCTTTGGCCAACATCTCTATTAGATACCACCAAGTCCTGGTACTGGATGGTAGCTAGTCTTTGCTACTTTGTGGGGTCTTCTTTTTCCTCCCCTTGTCCCCCTCTCCATTTCACCTTCTATCACTAGATAGGAGAGAAAGAAGGATAAAGGGGCGGGGGGGGGGGAGAATCCCTGAATCTAATTTCTTACCTTTTGTTTCTCCTAACAAACCACACTCAACATCCTCCAATGGCCAACAAACACCAACCCCGCTTCTCAGGGCCCTAACATTTACATACCCTCCAAAAAGTTCCCAGAATTCCAAATGTCACACTGTCACAGAAATTATCTGCAGCTGACAAAACCATGCTTCTGCTAGGGCACAAGGCAAATCATATCATAGCTGTTATTCCAAAGCAGCCTTATATCCCCACACCTGGGATTAAAACAAAAACATATTCTTGTAATATTTCTGTGGGCTTTTTTTTTTTTTTTTTTTTAAGAAATCAACATTGCAGAATTCTCACTACAGCTGAAAGCTTCGTTTGGTGACAAGAGACCAGCCAGTTGAGATTCTGCCTCTCCCATTATTTGGAGATTTCATTTAGATCTCCTTCATATTTGTATATGTTTTAGGAAGCCTCTACTTTATTAAGGTTCCATGCTACCCCCCCAAATGACCATTACATTTAGCTGTGTCTCCCCATATCCCCTCCCCCTTTCTCCCTTCTTCTTCCCCACCTGATTCTCTCTCCCATTCCATCCCTCCCCTCCCCCACCTATACATGGCTACCTCAAGGAGATGACTCAGCAACTATAAGAACACTTGTTCTTGCAGAGGACCCAGGTTCTTTTCCTATCACCAGTGTAATAGCTGACAAATGTCTGTAACTTCAGTTCCATGGGAACGAGCACCTTCTGACCCTCAAGGGTACCATGCACACATGCGGTGCACATACATAATGCAAGCAAAACACTCATGGGCATAAAAGAAAACAATGATTTTAAGAAAAAAGAAAGTTTAAGGGGTGGGGATGTGGCTCAGTTGGTAGAATGCTTACTTAGCTAGGTTACATCAGGCTACAGCTTCCATCCCTACAACTACATAAACCTGGCTTCATAGCACATACCTCTAAGCCCAGCATTGAGTTGAAGGCAGGAATATTTACAAATTCAAGCTTATTGAGGCCACCTTGGGCTACATTAACCTTCCACCCCCGTTTTATGATAAAATTTTACATTGATTTTTTTTTTTAATTTTTAAAATTTATGTGCATGTGAGTTTTGCCTACCTGTGCTTGGTGCCTGGGGAGGTTGGGGGCCCCCTAGAATTGGAGTTACAGATGGTTTTGAGTCACCGTGTAGGTGCTGGAAACGGATCTTGGGTCCTCTGCAAAAGCAGTAAGCCCTCTTAACTGCCATTTCTCCAGCTCCAAGTTCTATGTAGATTTAAACATGGTAATTAATAAAAAGTTTGCTGCTCAGGGAAAGACTAAGGTATACCCAATATTGGCTTCTCAAAGGGGACATTCACGTGGCTTTTGAAATTACCTCCCAAAGGATTGCCTTAGGGCTGGATATGGTGGTGCCCACCTTGAATCCCAGCACTCTAGAGATAAAGGGCAGATCTTTAAGTTCAAAGCCAGCCTGTTCTACATAGAGCAGACTGCTAAAGGCTTTAAATGAGATCACAGGCCACTTCCTTGTGTCAAGTAGTTGGGAATCACAGCTGTTAAGGAAAAACTTACATCGAAGCATCAGAGGAAGTCAGATGCTTTTACTGTAAACAATAGTTTAGTGTTGTTTGTGAGATTCCCATAAAATATCTGAAAAAGAACATGATTCTTCAAGGTCATGTATACTCAGGCCTTAAACCTGATTATGTCACCAACCTTCACAAAAGTCCATAATTGTGTTAAAATTTATCTATCTACCTATGTCTTTCTCTCTCTCTCTCTCTCTTTCTTTGTACTAGAATTCTTTTTGTTCTTTTCTTTTCTTTTCTTTTCTTTTCTTTTCTTTTCTCTTTTGATTTTTGAGACAGGGTTTCTCTGTATAGCTCTGGCTATCCTGGAATTCACTCTGTATACCAGGCTGTTCTTGAACTCAGAAATCTGCCTGCTTCTGCCTCCCAAGTGCTAGGTTTAAAGACATGTGCCACCACAGCTGGGCAGGTTTTGTTTTTCTAGACAGAGTTTCTCTTTGTAGAAACTAGCTGTCCTGGAACCAGCTCTGTAAATCAGGCTTGTCTCAAACGTAGGGATATGCCTGCCTCTCCCTCCCAAGTGCTAGGATAAAAGGTGTGTACCACCACCACCTGGCTGTACTAGAATTCTTTTTTTGTTTGTTTGTTTTTTTGTTTTTTCGAGACAGGGTTTCTCTGTGTAGCCCTGGCTGTCCTGGAACTCACTGTGTAGACCAGGCTGGCCTTGAACTCAGAAATCCACCTGCCTCTGCCTCCCGAGTGCTGGGATTAAAGGCATGTGCCACCACCACCTGGCTTGTACTAGAATTCTTGATTCACAGCTGCCAAGAGGCTTCAGACTCTGTAGTTAAGGGCCTTGTTTTTCTTTCCAAGTCCCGATAACCCAGACCTCTCCTTGTCTTTCTATTCTGCTTCGCCCACAATAGCTCACAATACCTATTCCCTGTCAGTGCAGGACTGCACTTGGCCACTGCTGCAGCCCAGGCCTGTAACTGGCCACTGCTGCCTATAGCAGAGTGTCTTCCCTCTGGATCTCTGAGAGGCAGTGTGGATATTAGTTGCTTCCAGCTGATCCATCAGCTGAGTTCATCAGTCATCCATGGAGTTTGCCTTTGAGCCCCACCCCTTTTGTGCTGGTCTCTGTGCAAAGCCAATCAATAGGACATCTGTGAGTTTAGCCCTTAATATCAGTTCATATGTTTCTTTTGGATTGCTCAGTGCTTCTATGGCCAACTCAGAAGTTTTGTGCTCCCCAACCAGGAAATGTGGTCAGTTATCCTCGATGCTACCTAACACTCAGCCTGGAAGCTTGGGGTTAAAACCCCAGCTGTTGGTTGTTACTTTGTTTGGGATAGGGTGGCCTGGAGCTCACTATACTGTATAACCCAGGACAGACTCCCTAGTGCTGGGAATATGGGGGTGAGCCACCACACCTGGCTTTAGCTTTAGGCTGGCCTAAAACTCTTGGCAATCCTCCTGCCTCAGCCTCTTAAGTGCTGGAATTATGGGCATGTTGTTACCACACCCAGCTTTCAACTTTTGTTTTCTTGCTCACAGGACTGTAGGCTGCCTGGTGGGGGTGAGCTTTAATTGGTGGTTAGTGAAAACCTATTCCACAGTTTGTTTTTGTGTGTGTGTGTGTGTATGTTTGAATATGTGTATACCCTGTGTGTCTGTCTGTCTGTCTGTCTGTGTGTTTGTGCCTGTTTATCTGTGTGTATATGTGTGTGTGTGTGTGTGTGTGTATCTGTGTGAGTATATTTGTGCATGTGTGTATGTTTGTCTCTGTGTGTGCCTGTGTATGTGTGTATGTGTCTGTGTGCCTGTGTGTGTGTGTCTCTATGTCTGTATGTATGTATGTATGTATGTGACCGTGTGTCTGTGTGAGTATATTTGTGTATGTTTGTATGGGTGCCTGTGTGTGTGTCTGTGTGTATATATGTCTGTGTCTGTGTGTGCCTGTGTATGTGTGTCTGTGTGAGTATATTTGTGTATGTCTCTGTGTATATCTGTGTGTGTTTGTGTGTGCGCCTCTGTGTGTCTGTGTCTATGTGCTTGTGTGTGTGTGTGTGTGTGTGTGTGTGTGTATGTCTGTCCATGTCTATGAGTGTGTGTGTGTGTGTTTATAGAGTGCAGAGTGGAGCGGAGGTAGAAGGCTTAGCTTGGTGGACCCTGTGCTTCCCACCTTACATGGGGCAGCACTCTCGGTGATGGTGGCAGTGTTGCAAAGAAGCACTAGGCATGATCACAGTGTGTCAGTTCCGGAGGTCCAAACTGATAGCCATTTGTCCTATCTTTGGAACCAACCTCCTGGAGAACTATGTTTAGTCATCTTTGGTGGCCCCTTTTGCTGGCTGCCGTTCAGAGAATCTGCTCTTCCACCTGCTTCTTCTGGTCCCAGGCATGTCCCTCCAAGTTCAGGCCTATGGCTCCTTGGCATGAAACCCTCCCTCTTCATCTAGCCCACAAAAATATCACTGTTGCTCAGAGGCTGACTACTGGCCTGTCTAAACAGGAAAGACATTCCTGGTGGCCATGGTCAGGGTCAGGCACCTGAATAATTTGTAAGTACTCAGCGAGCTGAAGGAGGAGTAGAACAGGCAGTTTTATAGCTCAGAGAAACCTACTCGGCTCTATCTGATGACAGTCACATTGAGGCCCCGATTTCTACATGACTTCTGGGCCAGGAGCATGTAGGCTGCCTTTTGTCATAGGTAGAGAAATAAAGGCAGTGGCTTGGGTATCTTGAGCCACTAGCTGTTGCCTATGGATACCAATACAGGTAAAGGCATGTAGGAACAGCCCTGCACCTATCCATTCTAGTGCTCAAGTGGTTCCTGCCTCTGTCCTCTCGTAGGCTAACAGGTATCACTTCCCAGACCATCCATGTGGTCATTCTCCCACCAGCACTGCCTGCCCTCCTCACCAGACCCAAGCTCATGAAGAGCAGAACCGGACCTTCATTAATATGTCTATCACACCTCTTGGTTCTGTGAAAGAGCCCAGTTCTGGATGCCGGGGTGGACGATGTCAGACTGCATGAAAGTGACAAGCAAAAGAAGACTATCTGCAGGTAGTCATCTCAAGCCTGAGCACAGCCCATGTACAGTCTAGGGAAAATGGTCTGAATTATGACAGAAAACCAAGTGATTGGCTTATCATCACTGGGAGAGTTGGACATCTGCCTGGGTGTCAAACAGGGCTGGATTCAGTCACTGGATAGCTTTGGGGTTTCTTTCTCTTCTAGGTTTTCTTACCTCAAGTTTTATATTGGTTATGTTATTGTTATTGTTGTTGTTGTTGTTGTTGTTTGCTTATTTGTTTGTTTTTGTTTTGTTAGCTTGTGTGTGGTTTTTAAAGATTATTTATTTATATGGGTGTTTTGTCTGCATATATATCTGTATACCAGAAAAAGATGTTGGAATACATGGGACTGCCTCTGCAAGACACCTACATTCAAGTGCACATACACATATACACACACAAACATATACACACATAACTAAAAATAATAAAAATAAATCTTAAAAAAAAAAAAAAGAGCAGCCAGGAGGTAGTGCACGCCTTTAATCCCAGCACTCGGGAGGCAGAGGCAGAGGCAGAGGCAGAGGCAGAGGGATCTTTGTGAGTTTCAGGACAGCTTGGTCTATAAAGTAAGTTCCAAGACAGCTAAGGCTACAAGAGAGATCTTGTCTCAGAAAAAAAAAAAAAAAAGGTTGTAGTTCTTAGAGGTCCGACCTACTAACTAGAAGGAATGCGTAAAGCTAAAGGGATGTGTGTGTGTGTGTGTGTGTGTCTGTGTGTGTCTGTGTGTGGGCGCGCACTTGCGCAAGTGCATGTGTACACGCCTGTGAGTGTGTGTGTGAGTGTGTATGTAAGTGTGCTTGTGTGCATGTGTGCGAGCGTGCATGTGTATGTGAGCATGTGTGTATGCGTGTGAGTGAGTGTGAGTGTGCATGTGTGAGTGTGTGTGAGTAGACTGAGTGTGTGTGAGTGTGAATGTGTGCATGTGTGTGAGTGTGCATGTGTGAGCATATGTGTGCATGTGTGTGAGTGTGCATTGTGAGTGTGAATGTGTGTGTGTGTGTGTGTGTGTGTGATAAGGAATTGGCTTATTATCTGTCACTCCATCAAGAGACCATTGAAGCTTTGGAGACCAACCTTGGGCCTTCAAGACTAAAGCCAAGCTTCAGAAGCTGTGCTGA
>LR749489.1:3106691-3118508 GCA_902729485.2 Mus minutoides
GTTAGAGCACCCGACTGCTCTTCCGAAGGTGATGAGTTCAAATCCCAGCAACCACATGGTGGCTTACAACCACCCGTAACAAGATCTGACGCCCTCCTCTGGTGCGTCTGAAGTCAGCTACAGCATACTTATGAAGAATAATAAGAAATGAATCCTTGGACCAGAGAGACCAACCGGAGCAAGCCAGGCTGTCCGGAGCAAGCGGAGCCGAACGGGGACGGCCGGAGCAAGCGGGGATGCCGGAGCTAGCAGGGCCGGAGCGAGTGGGGCCGAACGGGGATGGCCGGAACGAGCGGGGCCAAACCGGAGCAAGCGGAGCTGATCGGAGCGAGCGGGGCTGGCTGGAACAAGCGGGGGCTGTACGGGGGCGGCCAGGAGCAAGTGGGGCTGGCCGGAGCGAGCGGGTTCGAGCAGAGCGAGCAAGGTTGACCGGAACAAGGGAAAAAAAAAAAAAAGAAGCTGTGCTGAATGGTTTGGTGGCCGCTTATGGGCACTTCAGAGCCTCATCAAGGGAAGGGAAGGCCAGGAAATCGTAACGATACAGTGGCTAGAATGAATCTGAGGCTTCTGGAGCTGGGAGCTTTAGGGAATCAATGTGATGAGCATTGTTCCACTATTCCCAGGGAGGTAACCTTGAAGGAGGGTCAGACATTACAGTATGGCATAAAATTACAGTGGCCAGGAGCCAGAAGAATGCATATTCTTCACCAAAAATCAAAGGAACAGACAAACAAACAAAAAAACACAATTTAAGACTTTGTATGTTAGGAACAGTAAGGAGATTGGGAACTAGGGATGTAGGTCAGTCAGTGGAGTGCTTGACTGGCGTGCACAAAGCCCTAGGCTTGATCCCTAACACCATATACATTTGGGCCTAGTGGACCAGCTACGATGACACATTTTGTTTGTCTTGTTTTATTGAGACAGGTTTCTTTCTTTTTTTTTTTTTTTTTAATGTAGACCTGGCTGTCCTGGAACTTGCTGCTGCATAGACTGAGATAGGCTCAATTCGCAGAGATGTTTATGCCTTTACCTCCCATGCTGGGATTAAAGACGGGCATCACCATGCCCAGCACATGACTTTTAATCGAGGCACTTGTTGGCAGTCTGATCTCTGGGAGTTCAAGCAGAAATGACAGGGGTGGAGGTGTTGGAGACAGAAAATAACTGTGTAGTATTGGAGATGAGAAACGAGTTCTCATTAAAGGCTAAGAGTGCCTGGACTCTAGGCCCAAGAGTTACATCATTAGCTAAATTAGTAAATTTAGGAACTGAAGGTCCTGGTTTCCAAACTTATTCAGGAGCTGA
This sequence comes from Mus minutoides, assembly GCA_902729485.2. NCBI lineage: Eukaryota > Metazoa > Chordata > Mammalia > Rodentia > Muridae > Mus > Mus minutoides. Next base: position 3,108,000 of record LR749489.1, read on the forward strand.
AATTCTAGCAGACACTGCCAGTTGCTGATGCTAGAATCATAATGACTGCTGCTGGAAGCGGAAGATTACAATAGTTAGCAGCAGCTGGCGGGTAAAAACCACCATTGAGATCCTCAAGTGTCTTCTGGCTCTGAACGCCTACAACAATGAGATTCTAGCTCTTTCTCCAGTGCGCAGCTATAATAGAAGCCGTGGCTGGGGCTCCCTGACAAGCTGCACCGATCCCTCTGCTTCTGCTTCTCTGTTGCTGTGTGTGCTCTCAGCTGTGTGGGGGAGATCATTCACTAACACTTGCTGTCCCTCCCTGGGGCAAGAGATCTGGCTGAGAGCTATTTGTGGGCGGTGAGAAGAGAGTTGATGGTATCTAAGCACCACCCAGGTCCCCGAGGCTGAGAACTCCTCCAGCTTGTCCTTGCTTCCCTCTGACAAGAGACTGGCAGTGGCTTGGTTCCAGGGACAAAAAACAATTGTGGCTCAGAGTCCTGGTGACCATGAAAGACATGGAGTGTGTGGAGTCACATTTGCTATAAGTGGCTAGCTAGACAGAGGCTGCCTGTTACCGAAGATAACAAAGCTTTCCTGACTAGTATGGTTTGTCTGCATGGGTTGGCCCCACACTCCTCAGGGATGGTCCTGGGTCAGAGCTTCTGCCTCCCTGTACTGCCAGGTGAAAGGAGCTGGAGAAGCCACTTAGTGAGGTTTTGGCTCTTCCAGAAGACCAGAGTTCAGTCCCTAGCACCCAAGTCACAGCTGCCTGTGACTCCAGTCCCAGGGGACCTCAGAGAAAGGCTCACCTCTCTCAGGACTTTCTGCTTTAATTGCCCTTGGACAAGGCTTTCTTACATATAGAAGACCAGGAAAATTATAAGCAGCTGCCTGTCCTTTGCTGTCTCCACTCCCCAAATTTGTAATAAGCTCATGTTGAACATCTTCCAACTCATCTGGGAACAGACTTGGGGGAGAATCTCTACATGAGGCTCTGCCCTGAGCTGCTCTCTCAGGGGCTGCTCACCCCACCCCACCTTGGCCCATTTTCTCATTTTGCCTCACACACAGAGCGGTCACACTCATTCAGTCTTCCCTTCGCGGAGATGTCCGACAACTCCTCCTCTGCCTATAGGCCTCCGTCACAAAGAACATTCTTTATAGTTGGTATCTGATCCAGTTGTTCACATCTAAGGATACCAGTGCTGACCAGTATCTGCAGATAGCAGGAAGCACTTCCACTGGAGCCCCTAGGGACCCACAGATGGACTGTAAGAGACCTCCAAGTTGTTGGTTCTCTGCTAAGGTCCACACAGCAGCCTTCTGTGCCTCCTGCTTAGAGCCTTTGTGACACAACTTTCCTCAGTTCAGCTGACAGGATAAACGGCCCTGCCTGCCCTTGTCAACTGGGCTAGATCCTCTCACCTCTTGAAACTATCTTCCACCCCAAGTCTTACATCAGCTCAGGATCATCTCCCCACCCCTGTGCCAGAGCCCTAGTTCTTGGGTCTCTGGCTCCTGCCTTACCGAGGTTGCTTGTTCTACCTACATAAAGCAGCAGTTGATGTGGCCTCCTCTCAGACCATGCATCTCAAGAGGACAAAAGGCAGGATGGCATACAAGCCTACCAGGCCACCTGCCACCCCCCCCATACAAGTCCCCTTGATCTTCAATATTTTTGCTAGCTTCTCTGTCTTTCTTTTTCTTGCTGCTTCTGCTGCTGTTTTTGTTTGTTTTCAGATAGGACATCACCATGAAACTTGCTACACAGACCAGGCTGAGTTTGAATTTGCACTATTCCCCTACCTCGAACTCCCTAGTGCTAGGGATTATAAGCATGTGCCACCACCATACCTAGCATCTTTTGTATGTATTTTCTTTTGGGAAATGTTGACTCAAATACATTGCTCCGTGGGTGTTCAATTAGGATATTTGTTTTCCTGCTATCTGGTTGTTTATGTTCCTTTTTATTTTGGACGTTAGCTCTCCCTCCGTGGTTCCTAAATATTTCCTCCCCTTTCATGTGTTGCCTCCACGGGTCGTTTCTTTTGCCATGCGCATGATTTTTAGTTCTAGATTTGCTTTTGTTGTCTGTGCTTATGGGAATGTGTGGGAAAAAAAAAAAAACAACAATGTTCAGCCCAGTGTTACAAAGCTTTTTCTCCCTGTTTTCTTCTGATGATCTTATAGTTTCAGATGGGGCTGGCGAGATGGCTCAGCGGGTAAGAGCACCCGACTGCTCTTCCGAAGGTGATGAGTTCAAATCCCAGCAACCACATGGTGGCTTACAACCACCCGTAATGAGATCTGACGCCCCCCCCCTCTGGTGCGTCTGAAGTCAGCTATAGTGTACTTATGAATAATAATAAATGAATCCTTGGACCAGAGAGAGCAGGGACTGAGCAAGTGGGATCAACCGGAGCGAGCGGGATTAAACGGAACAAGGAAAAAAAATTATTTAGCCTAAAATAATTAGTTGCCTAAAAATAATTTAGTAGTGGCACATGGCTTTGATCTTAGCACTCAGAAGGCAGAGGCAGGTGAATTTCTGAGTTCAAGGTTAGCTGGGTCTACAGAGTGAGTTCTAGAACAGCCAAAGTTATACAGGGAAACCCTGTCTCAAAACAGCAACAAAAAGACTTGTTTTTATTCTCTGTGTATGAAGGCTTTGTAATCATGTATATATGTGTACTTCCTTTGTGCCTGTGTCCACAGAGACCAGAAGGGGATGTCAGATCCTCTCTGGAGCCAGAGTTACAAACAGTTATAAGCTGTCATATGGGTCCTGAGAACTGAACCAGGGTCCTCTGCAAGAACAAATGTTCTTAACCACTGCACTATTTCTCCAGGGACTACTATCATCTCCATTATCACCACTGCAATCATCTTCATCATCATCACCATCACCCTCTTCATCAATACCACCACAGCCTTAGCATCTTCACCACCATCCTCACTACTATCCTGCCCGCATCATAATGAGTGATCTTGATTGTCATCTTGACAGGACTGAGAAATGCCTGAAGCATTTCTGAAAACAATTGACATGAGGAAAAGCAACCCATTCAGAAAAATCTACCCTGATTATGGGCAGTCCCGTCTACTGGGCTGGGAACTTGGGGAATAAAGGTAGAAAAAAGAGAAAGCCAGCCAGGTTACATAAGCCTCATTTCTCCTGAACGAGTGCATTTATCTCTGCTGCCGTAGCCTATGAACATCAAACTCCAATTTCATCTTTTCAACATAGTCACATACTAGTAGCTGCAGTACTAGGCCATACCATCGTCTCCCTTGTTTTGAGGCTCTCGGCTTCTTGGACTGAGCAGTGACTGAGTCCTCCAAATCTCTAGTGTGCAGATGGTCATTGTTGAGCTACTCTGTCTCCAATTGTGTAAACCAACATGGTAAGCCTCCTTGATAATAACATTCATCCTATTGGTCCTATTCCTCTAGAGAACCAGCGTCTTTACCAGGTCTCTCACCATCCCCAGGGGATCTGTGGGGCTCCTGACCAGGAGGTGATCCCAGATGTTAGGGCTTACTCGTCATTCCAAAGAAAATAAAATATCCTGGGGTTAGCACTATGTGGAGAGGGTCTCTTCCTAGCACCTGCTCTGGGCTCCACCCTAGTATAACAGGAGCAAGCTTTATCATCTACCCAGTGGCCCCCACCTGGTAGCAGGCAGAGCTTGTCATCCTGTTCTAGGAAGGCTGAGGTACAGTGGTGGGAGGTGTCTCAGTGAACTGCCCCTTAAGAAGACCTGCTTGTCCTTTAAAGGGATATACTGTCCTGGATGAAATCAGTGGGTTACTCTCTGGCCAGAGTTCAAATGTTTGTCTCATTTCTCCTGCTGCTGTGGGTCCTTTCTCTGGACTCCAGTGTTCCTCTGTGGTGCTCAGTCCTTGGTCAAGATAAGCTATAGGAAGCCTAGATCTGGTTTCCTTGGGAACAAGGGCCCTATTCCTCAGGGGTGACTCTGAGAGGACAGTAGACTCCTAGAGAGGAACCCAGAAAGCCTAGAGTGTGCACAGAGCCAGGTGATGCCTGGGTGAGGGGGCAGAAGCAACCAAAGTGAAAGTGGCCTGCTAGGGGTCTCTAAGAGACAGGACATCCCCTCCAGTGTAGCTCCTTAGAATAGAGGCTATTAGAACTGACCCAGAGTATCCTTAGGATAGAGGCTATTAGGGCTGAGCCAGGGTTATAGCTTTGTTTGTTTGATTGTTTGTTTATTTTTTGTATATGACTACACTGTAGCTGTCTTCAGGCACAGAAGAGGGTATCCGATGCCATTACAGATGGTTGTGAGCCACCATGTGGTTGCTGGGATTTAAACTCGGGACTTCTGGAAGAGCAGTCAGTGCTCTTAACCACTGAGCCATCTCTCCAGCCCTTAGCTTTGTATGCCCTGCAGCCTCATACTCATGTCCACAGATACCCTTAAGCAGGGTAGTAATAGTATTGGTGGTATCCACAAGGGTTCGCTTTGTTCCCTGTGAAGGCTCTCCAGCTAGACCCACAATGTCTCTAGCTGCCCATAGGAAGAGGATCCACACTGCTTCTCACAACTCTGGGCTTAAAGACAATGTTGTCCCCTCTTCATGGAGATATTGCTGTCTCTTCCATAGCTCCTGGGTCATATGGTGCTTCCTCCAACCTTAGTTCCCTCTTAGGCACTTTACAAACCAATGAAGTGGACCTACTTAATGTAGCTAGTCATGGGCTGTGTGCACTTTGTGGTGAGCTCTGCTGTCTTCTAGAGGTAGTGCTGAGTGCACAGTGGGTGCCTGTGGCACACACATTTTGCCATCCTGGATCCTGGATCCGTCCCTAGGTCCCCATTAGTGATTGTGCTTCTTCTGGAGTTGAAGCAAGTGCACTGTTCAATCTTCCTTTTCTCTGTTCCCGCTGCTGGTGTTACAGAGTCACCTTCAGCCCTCCAGGCTTGCCAGATGCAACTTCAGAGCACAGCAGTGTGTCCTCTGCCCACCGCAGCCCAGTGCCTGCCTGCCCAGAACCCTAGAGAAAACTCCTGTGTGAATCTTCTGGGTGCCTGACATTGCCACGAAGAAGGCTGATTAAAATCTGTCATTCCCTTAGGGTCAGAGGCCTGACTCAAGCTGTCCACAACCTCTCTCTCTCTTATTGCCCCAACTTGGGATCTTCCTGCTAGGAACCCTGTCTCAGAGCTTTTCACCTAGCCCGTGTCTTATCCTCAATTGAGTTTTCTGGTGTTTCTATGCCTCTCTTCTCCCTATAAGGGCTCCTCCCCTGGTCCACATCTTAACTACACTTGAAAAGAAGGATCACATTCCAAGGTACAAAGCCTAAAGACTGGAGCACGTGTTAAAGCTTTGTTTGTTGTTCTTGCAGCCCACTTAAGTCAGGGATGATGGCTTTGAACTGCACTCTCTGGCCCCTAGCTCTCAAGTAATGGGGTTACAGGCTTTTGCTACCATACCTAGTTTATGTGGTACTGGAGATAAACCAGGCCTTTTTACATGCTAGGCAAATACTCTACCAACTGTACATGCTTTTCACAGATCATAGTTTATCCCATATGAGTACTTTCAGGTTGCTTTCTGGGGATTGGGGTGCCAGCCTGGGTCATCTTGGGGTGGGGGATTGGGACCAAGTGAGGAACCAGCTATGTGGGGTGTGACAGTGATGAGCATACCAGATCAGAGTGGTGAGTGGGCAGTTCAGGGAACTGCTCTACAAGCAAGGGCAGGGAGGAACCCAAGATATGAGTAAGGAGAAAGGCCAGACATATTTTCCCTCTGTCCCCAGGCTTCCACTGTGACTAATGACCCTGCAGGGAGTTCTGGTGCTCATTGTCACCTAGGATGGTATGGCCATAGGTGAGGATGAGGCAGTGTGAGGTATGTCAGTTCCTGGGAGTTCCCCATGTGGAGACTAGTCATGTGACTCCCTCCCATTGGGCTCCGTATCTGTTTTCCTGAGTGAAAAACTGTAACTGATCAACCAATACCATGTGTACTTAAAGGAGACTCAATTGTTACCTCTCAGGTTCGGTGGGCCAGCATTAAAGTGTAGCTTATCCCAGTGGTCACAGTCACCCTATCAGCTGGTTGGAAGCCTTGGCTGGGATCAGAGGTCACCGTTTATCAAGTAGGTACAGGCTGAGGCCTTGATTTTGCCACGCACATGCTCCCTTTGGGACTGGAGAGCCCTCCCCATGCGGAATTCCCTCTTCCCCAGGGATACCCGAGAGGCTTGGCAGAGGTTATAACAACTCTGGATCTGCCAGAAGGTCATGGCAGTGCCCCTCTGGCAATATCTGGGCATACAGATTCCGAGTCAGCCACGAGCCTGGTGGGAAGCAGATGGTCATCTCAGTGTTGATAATTTTAAGAGTCTAATGAAGGCCTGTTTGCACAGGGAGGGAGAGTGTGGGGGAAGCAATGGAGCCTGTCAGTGTGCCTTGGGGACCAGGCAGAGGCGCCATATGGGGAGGGAACCCTGCATTCTGGCTGATGATGACTGAAGGTCATCTGTATACAAAGCTCTTTCCCCATGCCTGCCTCACCCCATAAGCTCATCTTCAGTTTCTGGGTCTCTGCCTTTTTACCAAAGCACAGGCTGCTGGAGAGCGAGTGCTTTCTCCACCCAGTGCTGATCGCATACTTACATATTCATGGGATGAAGAAGTATGTGGCCCATTCAGCCAAACAGCCCAAGGTCAAGGCTGCCACATGACCTCTGTGACTCCTACTGTGCCTTCCCCTGGCCCTATAGAAAGAACCTCACCGACTGCCCTGACCGCCATTGGGCCTGCTTTTCAAGTGCCTTGGGCCAGCAGGGCTTGGGCAGCTGACAGCTCTGAGAAATGTCTAAGCCAAACCCTGCTCAGTGCCTGTGTTACTTGCACTCTCTCCCATGGGTGTTGGGAAGTGAGTGGGGTGGCTGAGTCATTAGGAACCCTAATATTACATCCAGCTATACAGTCTCCTGAAATGTCCTTGAGCTGTGAACACATACATACTATGAGGCTTACACATGCATCCACATGCCAGCACACTCGAACACCCTGCATACACATATGCACATATGACCGTGCATATGGTTCACATGTGTACATGGACTCCCCACATATACCCACAGACAGGCATACATGGATATTTGCTTTTGCCCATACACAGACACACACTTACACACACAGCTGTCCATACAGCACAATGTTTACCATGCCTATGCACAGAAATTCATACACAAAGTACCAGGTATATGAGACCAGCCCTCCAGCCACTGTACTCACAGAAGCACTTCTGTCTTTCCAGAGCATGGGGTCACTGCAGACTGCCCAGGAAATAACACCTGAAGGTCTGTTGAGGAGGAAAAGGCTCAGTGCCTTTTCTGGGGATGGATTGAGACTGATCACCTGGAGTGTCCTGTAAGATCTGACGGCACAAAAATGGGTGAGTGGAGGGGTCCTTGTGGGTACTGCTCACTGCCATAAGGGCTTGGGTGGAACCAGGACAGCAGCACAAGGAAGGACATGAGGGAGATTTAAGGACATGAGGGGGACTCTCACACGGAAGAGACAAACAGCCCAGTCAGATGTTAAGTACAAATAGAACAGTGCTTATGTGTGGGGATGTCAGATATGGCCTGCTCGGGGTCTGAAACGGTTTGAGCCTGTTGTCTTATTGCCAGCTTCCTGAGGATTTTCCCACCCTCAGGAGACTGACTGAAGGTTTTGCTTGGAGGAGGCTGGAAAGTTTCTCAGGTGGCTGAGGTACAGTTAGTGTAAAAAGAAGGCAAATAGGCTCACCCAGGGAGTATTGTAACCTCCAAAGGACTCTGAGGCCCCGGGCAGCATAGTCTAGGTCCATGACTGCCTGTACCCTCTCCTAATAGGCTCCTTGCTGTTCTCACAGAGGGTGCTTGTAGCAGGTGCCCTGCCAGAAGGATATATGTGCCAAGGCAAAGTTCACACACTCGGGTGTTTCCATGGCAATAGCTGGGTCATATCCAGCAATTGGCAAACATGTAGTGGCTCTCCAAGAAGACTGGGGGTGGTGATGCTGGCTGTGTATCCTGACGAGCGTAGAGTAGGATTCAGGGCAGATTCCCCACATGAGCATCAGAACCCGTGTGTCCAGAAGGCTGGAAGGGGCTCTCCAGAATCCCAGGGTTGGACCAGCTTTCACTCCTTTCTCAGCTGTGCCAGATGTCCACCTGAGGACCAGCCCATTGTCCCCCCAAGGGGGTACACAGGATCTGGACTGGAAGGACATGCCTGCCATGTTTTAGTCCCAACCCTCAGACATAGCAGCCATCATGCTGAGAAAGTGGTGCCTATTCAGAGATGGTGGGAGCCTTAGGAGATACTGTCCAGCCAGAGGGAGGAGGCTACAGGGAGCACAGCTTTAAAGGTTCTACCTGGTCCCTGGTTGTATCCTCACCCTGTTTCTTGCCTGCTATGAAGTGAGCAGGCTTCTCCTTTATGAGCTGTTCTGTACCATAACCGTTCTGTCAAAGCTCATGTATCCTAGTAACCATGGACCATGGTCTCTGAAACGGTGAGTCTTTCAGGTAAGGTTTCCTTTCTTTTTGTTGTTGAATTTCTCTGTGTAGCCCAGGCTGTCCCCGAACTCACTCTGTAAACCACGCTGGCCCCAAACTGCCTCTGTCTCTCCAGTGCTGGGATCAAAGTTGTGTGCCACCGCCACTAGGTTATCTTCTAAATTTTTTGTTTTTTGTTTTTTGTTTTTTTGGTGGGGGGTCAGGTCTTTGTTGCAGTGAATTGAAAAGCAGCTCAGGGTTTTATCATTATAATTGTCATAGTTGTTGCCACCACCTTCATCATCATCAGAACACCATGACCTCCAGGTGAAGGGACTACAGTGGCAGCCTTCTGGGGTGGGAGGTGAGGGTGGGTGGGTGCAGGGAGAACATACATTTAGGTAAAAAAGTTAGCTTGGGAGTGGTGTGCTCGCCTTCTGGGAAGTGGCAGTCTTTTGTGGCTCTGAAGGGCCGCTTATCCACTGGCAGAGCTAACCCTCTAGCCATTTCTGGAGCTCCCTCATCTTTTGTATCTTTTTTGTTTTTGTTTTGGAATTTGTTTTGCAGACCAGGTCAGCCTTAAACTCCAAGAAATCCACCTACATCCTTCCTTCAAAATACTGAGACCAAAGGCATACATTACAATGCTTGGCTTGCTTTTGTTATTTGAATGGAGTTTCAGTCTCATGGGGCTGACCTGAAGCTTTCTCCTAGCTGAGGATGACCTTGAACCCTTTGAGCTTGTTCTACCACTTTCGTTAACACTTGAATTACAAAGTGTTAACAGTTAAGCCTTGATCGCTAAGTGTAAGCAAAGACTTGCTAGTACAGGTACCTAAAATATGGGAGACAAACAGGTCCCTTCTGTTAAAGCTGGGCCTAAGCTGGGAATGGAACCTGGCCTGTGGCTTGTGGCTGGGTGGACTGAAGCTGAAAAGCACCTTGTGGAACCCCACAGGGGTAGAACTGTGACTATCTCGAGAAACATAATTGGTTGTTTTGTGTTTTAGAAAAATATGAGAAGGAATATATTTGGTGCACGTGCAGTCAGTGTGGGGGCAAGGGGATGCCTCTGCAGGCCCACACCGAGGCATCCCTTTCACCCTGAGGGATCAGTATAGAATAGAGTTTATTCAAGACATGGGGAGGGGAGTTGAGGGCATAGAGACAGAGAGAACGTGAGAGAGAGAGAGTAGAGGAGTAGAGGCAGGCCATGAGCACGTGGAGAGAGAGGAGGAAGGGGAATGGGGAGAGAGTGGGAGCAGAAGCAAGGAACAGAGCAGGAGCAAGAGAGAGAGAGAGAGGAAGGGGCACACAACCCCTTTTATAGTGAGTCAGGCACACCTGGCTGTTGACAGGAAACAGGACGTAGCTTAGACAAAGCCAACACTGGTGCCCTTCATGGCTAGTCTATACTTTAGCCAGTGGGAATAGGGGAATAGTTTTACATTTTAATAATTCATCCCCCCACTCCCTTAACATTTTACCCTAAAAGGACTTCAGTGCCTGCTATGTCCCTAGGCCATCCTCCCTTCTCTTGCTTTCCAGAGGCTCCAGGGCTTGTGGCCTGGCCACCCTTATCTCTTCGGTTCCTCTAGGTCTTCTTGGCACACCTTCTCCTACCTCCTCTGATAAAAGGTTCCGACCTTGGTTCCCAGCCTGTCCTAACCCTAGCTGACCTATGGATACTTTCGGTTGGTTTGTTTTGAGACAGGGTCTCTCTGTGTAGTCCTGGCTGTCCTAGGACTTACTATGTAGATCCACTGCCTGTCTGTCCGATGCCATCCCCTGGGCACACCTTTAATCCTAGCCCTGGGGAGGGAGAGGCAGGTGGATCTCTGTGTCTCCAGAGTGATTCCAGGACAGCCAAGGCTAAACAGAGAGACCCTGTCTTGAAGAATGGAGAACTTGCATAATGGTACCTGGGATTTTCCCAATGAGGCCACATTTTTGAGGGTTTCAATAGATAAGATTTAAGGGCTCCTGGCCATGGTCCC
>LR749489.1:3118608-3148905 GCA_902729485.2 Mus minutoides
TATTAGTAGAAAGCCTTTACATAGCTAAACATAATAGCCTGAACATTTCTTGAATCTGTGTGCTTGCCCCTACTGTTCTTTGAATGCATGTATTTGCCAACTGCTATAGCTCATTGCCAAGAGTTTGTGGGTTAGTTGATGGATTGAGATGCAGCTCACTGCCAAGTGTTTGTGGTAAGAATTTCACTTTGCACCTGTGTACCCGAGCATAAAAATCTTCCGTGTACCCATTTCTTCTGTAGAAAGAATGGATATTGTCAGATATTGTCAAATCAGAAAAATCCCCTACTCCCTCCTCCTCCTTCTCTCCCTCTTGAGGAACCATAAAAACCGGGTCCTCTTTTCCCTCAGGGTCGACTCCTCTATCTACTTCCGGGATATGAGTCGTCCCCAGAGCTCTGGCTTTCCCCGAATAAAGCCTCATGTGATTTACAGCAAGCCTGGTCTTCTGTGAGTTCTTGGGGGATTCGCCAATATCCTGTGACTTGAGTGGAGGTCTCCCTACGGGGGTCCTTTCACCTTGACCTGGCTCTTTGAGACGTATTCCAAAGAACATTGTTGAATTTGGTATGGTGATACATCTCTGTAATCCTAACAATAAAAAAAGAAAAAGAAAAAGAAAGGAAGGAAGGAAGGAAGAAGAGGAAATAAAAAAGAAAGGATGTAGCTAGGAGTGGTGGCGTACGCCTTTGATCCCAGCACTCAGGAGGCAGAGGCAGGTGGATTTCTGAGTTTGAGGCCAGCCTGGTCTACAAAGTGAGTTCCAGGGCAGCTAGGGCTATACAGAGAAACCCTGTCTCGAAAAACCAAAAAAAAAAAAGGATGTGACTGTTCTTAGGTATGGTGGAGAAATTTTGTTGTAGATAGAAGGGAGAACATAGGTAGAGGTAGACACATCTGGGAGAATCCAGAGAGGTCATAACCCTGAGCTACGTGAGAAGAGGAAGGGAGAGGGGAAGGAGAGGAGCTAGGTATAGTGGCTAGGAGGCCCAAAGAGGAGGAATAGCCAAAATGGCCAGAGTATATAGGGAAGGGCGGCTGGGGGAAGGGCAGCCCAGAGGATCCTGGGCTGGAGAAAGGGTTAGAGTAGGGGGCAAGGTATACAAGCCTTGAGGACCCAGTAATTGGTTGAGGCTGGTCCACTTTGATATGTTAAATAGGCACCTCAGCCTTTTGTCCCAGGGTTTGAGACTTAACCCTAACCCCGAGGCTGTGGCAAGAATATTGCTGAGAATCGGTGGCTAGCCAGGTGACACTGGCAATTTTTCTTTTAATTCCCCCTTTCCTTCTTTCTCTGTTGTGTCTTTCTTGTGACAACCTTTCTTTAAAAAACGAAAACAAGAGCCGGGCGTGGTGGCGCACGCCTTTAGTCCCAGCACTCGGGAGGCAGAGGAAGGCGAATTTCTGAGTTCAAGGCCAGCCTGGTCTATAAAGTGAGTTCCAGGACAGCCAGGGCTATACAGAGAAACCCTGACTCGAAAAACCAAAACAAAAAACAGCTAGGCTTGGCCAGTATGAACTACATAGAGTTTTCCAGGCCAGTCTTCCTTCCAACCTCCCCATTTCAGACTTTGGAAGGGCAGATTCCTGTTCTCAGGAGACAGGGACAGATACAGCTAGACCTTGCCTGTCCTCTTGTCCCGGAAGCCCAGGGGAGCTCTCTAAGGATCTTTGGGTCAGTGGGGCAGCCGCACAGCTGTCTTGTGACCCCATTAAAAGTTAACAAGTGGTTGTTGCTTTGGTAACTACTGCTAGGTCTGTCTCTGCTTCTGCTCCACCCACTGGCAAGAGTTACTCTGCTCAGCCTTTGGGGGAACAGTCAGCAGGTGATCAGTTTCCATGACTCCCTTCCCACTCTCCTTGGCCACTGTTTTAGTAGTAGTGTGCCGTAGGGGTCATCCTGGAAAAAAAAAAAGGCTGGGGCTGGACACTCACTTCACCCTAAGTGCCAACTGCAAGGTTGGGGATAGGAGAGGCAGGCGCAGCTGGTCCTGTGTCAGCCCTGGCATCTCACAGCTGTGGCCAGAGAGGTTAATTGGAGCAAAGCCCTGGGCAGCCAGCTGCCAGGCCACCTGCCCAGTGCCCTAGCTTCCATAAATCCCCATTTGATAGTAAAAAGGCTCCAAAGGTGCCTGTCTGGTCAGCTCAGCCCCACAAACTGCAAGAACACATTTCCTGGCTCCTCTTGGGGGATGCTGGAATTCAATTACAGCTTAATTCAAAGTACATGAGGCCTTGAATCAGAACTCTAACTTTGGGGCCTGTTGGGATCCTCCCTCTCTGGGTTTAACATCTGGGAACCTGGGTGGCCACATGGAACAAAGCTTTGATGGGGTTAAGCCCTGACCCATGGGGGCTCAGTCTGCTTAGGATACATAAATGAGGAACTTGGAACCTGTCAGTGACACACATGTGTTACACAGGGTCAGCTGATAGGGACTACCAGAGAGAAAGCTCACAATAGTTCATGGGTATTAGGAAGGTGCCCCCAAGGGTGATATTAGAAAGGGATAAAGGAATGAGCATCAAAATGGGGTGGGGGTGGGGGAAGGCACAGGAAAAAGACCCGGGACTCTGCAGGGGGTTAGTGTTAGGTACAGAACCGTGGAGCAAGGGAATGGAAGACAAGAGACAAGGGCAAGAGAGGGCCAGGGGCTGGAGGAATCAGAGGAGGCAGGAGCCAGATGGACAGGGATCAGAGACATCAGGCACCAGATGGGGACAGATAGCAGGGTGGGACAGGGCAGGAGAGGAGCTCCAGGACACAGATGCCTTCCCATGCTGTGCTCTCTTGATCTATCTCTTTATTTTTCTGAGAGGGGGTCTAATGTCATCCCTGTCTGGGCTTCAACTCACTGTTTAGCTGAGGGTGACCTTGAACCCTCAGACTCTTGCTTCCAATTCCTGGGATTCCACAATAGCCAGAACTCTGACTTTTATCCGTGGATGCTGAGTCAGAGACAACCTTGATGCTCTGAAGGCCTGCCGCTACCCCTCATTCGCCTGTATCCCCCATTCCCACTTCCCACCCTCTCCCTTCTCAGCAGTCCAGTGTCTTCAGGTATCCCATATAAGACCTGGTTCCTCTTTCCCATGGATCTCTAGGTTTTCCCAGGCTGCCTTACAGAAATCCAATCATTTGAAGGGTGTCACTTAGGCATTTTGCAGGATGCTTTTTTTGTTTTGTTTTGTTTTTGGATTTGTTTCTAGTATGTTCTTTTGACTATACTGTGGTTAGGACTGAAAGCAAATGTTTCATACCACAAACTGTCCACGTCTAGCCCTGAACCCTCACTTGATGAGTGAATGGGGATGAATGGATGAGAGAGAAGAAAGAGAAGGAAGAAGGAAAGAGAACAGGGCACTGGCCCGTGGGAAAGCTGGAGAGGGCCAGTTGAGAAGTAGCTCAGCTGCTTCATTTCAGGCGTGGGTGGCATCAGGCTAGACCATCAGTCCTATTTTATGCTGTGTGGATCTGGTTTTATACTAGGCTGGGCTCTGGTGGCATTGGTGCAAACCACTTGGGATCCTCACTGGTGGGTGGACTTCTTGGGAGGGTTGGCCTGCTGGGCCTTAAAGGGAGGATATAGCTCCACCAGAAAGAGGAAGGGACTGGGGAGGGCTGGGTGCCAGAGTCTAAGACCAAGCTCAGGGCTGTATCTCCCGTGGGACACTGGGTCACCTGACTCTGTGCCTCCTATATCCTGCCTCCTCCTCCTTCTCATTTTTCTCCTCCAACTCCTCCTCTTCCTTGTTATCTCCTGTTGGGTAGATGTCCCCAGCTCGTGTCCTACAAGGCCACTCACAGGAGGTGGGAACTCCATGCAGCCTTCTCTGAGAATCTGGAACATCCCTAGGCTGGAATAAGCACCCTTTGTTAGAATGAACACTTATTATCCTCTTGATAATAGACCTGACCTGCTGCACACAGCTCCCTCTGTTCTGCTGTTCCCAGGTCCCCTCTGCTGATAGAGATTAGCCCTTGAGTGAAGGACACACTCCCTGTGAGGAACAGCTGATTTCTCCTGGAGGAAGGCCATCAACTCTCTGCCATCTTCATTCCCAAGCTTCCCACGCACGCAGCCTGGCTGCTGTTGGAGGCCATCTTGCCTTGGATCAGTGTGGGTGAGTTTGGTCAGGGCCATCCCCCGGCTTTGGTAGCCTCAGGTGGACATTGGAAGACCTGTTCCTCAGAAACAGGGAGCAGTGCTGCCTTACTTACCCCAGGATGTATTTTCCTGCCCGGATTCCCTTCCTAGTCCTACTCTGCTGTCTTCCCCTCCTGCCCTGCTTCGCCTCCCCATTTTTTTTTTTTTTTTTTTTTGGTTTTTTGAGACAGTTTCTCTGTGTAGCCCTGGCTGTCCTGGAACTCACTCTGTAGACCAGGCTGGCCTCAAACTCATAAATCTGCCTTCCTCTGCCTCCCAAGTGCGAGGATTAAAGGCCTGTGCCACCAATTTTCATTCTATGTTGTCACATCAAGGCCATGTGGCCCTCCAGGGTGGTTGCTTTGAAATGGAATATTTGACCCAATTCTGGCTCAGAAACTAGGAGGGAAGAGTGGCCACTGAGGTCTGCAGAATTCCAGGAACATCTTCTGTCCCCTTCAGGGTTTTTGTACAGACTTCAGTTTTTGGGAGCTTGAGGCATGTGGTTTGTGGGAGCATATGAGCACTAAGACAGCAAGCCAAACTCCTGGAACCGCCTAGAATTTCATAAAGGAGTTGTTCCCAGGCTTGAACTAAAGCCGTGAACTGAACTGCCAGGGCCACAGTGCTCTCATGCTCCCACCCGTCATGGTCAGATCGAACCTGAACAGAGGTCTGCTCCATGGGTCTGCAGGTTCACGCTTCCATTTAAGACCCATCTTCCATCTCTCCGTCTTCCAAATCTGCACGAAGTAAGTCAGATGTTTTCTTGAGGTTTCTTTCTTTGTTTTCTTTTCTTTTCTTTTCTTTTTTTTTTTTTTTTGGTTTTTCGAGACAGGGTTTCTCTGTATAGCTCTGGCTGTCCTAGAACTCACTCTGTAGACCAGGCTGGCCTCGAACTCAGAAATCTGCCTGCCTCTGCCTCCCAAGTGCTGGGATTAAAGGCGTGCACCACACCAAGCCCGGCTGTTTTCTTTTTTTAATAAGCTTTTCTTCAATGAACACATTACTTTTTTTTTTTAAGATAGATTTATTTATTTATTTAATGTATGTGAATACACTGTGAGGGCGTCAGATCTCATGCCGGATGGTTGTGAGCTACCATGTGGTTGCTGGGATTTGAACTCAGGACCTTCGGAAAAGCAGTCAGTGCTCTTAACCACTGAGCCATCTCGCCAGCCCTTGAAGTTTCTTTCTTTCTTTTTTTTTTTTTTTTTAAAGATTTATTTATTTCTTATATGTAAGTGCACTGTAGCTGTCTTCAGACACTCCAGAAGAGGGCATCAGATTTCATTACGGATGGTTGTGAGCCACCATGTGGTTGCTGGGATTTGAACTCTGGACCTTCGGAAGAGCAGTCGGTGCTCTTAACCACTGAGCCATCTCGCCAGCCCCTTGAAGTTTCTTATAGCCTGGATTAGTCTCAAACTTGCTATCAGCTGACTTCTGCTTGTTCTTGCTTTCTACCTCTCAGAGTGTCGGTTTTACACACATACAAACACACACATAAAATAATAATAATTTTTTTAAAAAGGGAACACCCGGCTAGGCTCTCCAGCCTGGCTGACAGCATCTGGAGGTGATGGCAGTGGCGAGAAGGAACTGGAGTCTTAGGGACCCAAGCTTGACTGTCTTGCTGTCCTGGGACAGGACGGGGCGATTGTGAACACTGGATAGTATTCCCAGGGAGGAAAGGATGAAGGCAGGTATGAGCTGCCTTCAGGAGGATAAACCAGCTGTTAACGACTGGAACGAGTGGTGCCCTGAGGAACTGGGAAATAGGTACTGAATCTTTGAGAGATTGTGGTGGCATATGCAGTATGTACTTTGTTAATCAGGCGGTGAGCAGTGTCAGAATGGTGAACTGTGAAACCCTTTTCAGTATCTCTTTACTTTCAACAGAGTGTTTTCTCCAAACTGAAAACGAAAGGCTTTGCCAAACCACCCTGTTCTGCCTCTCAGAGTAGGACACAGGATTCTGAGATGGCTGGCGAGGCTGTAGATGGGTGGGCATGCTTAGGGGCGTCCATGTGGGTAAGAACATGAGTTTTTCTTTAAGCCGCATAGGCGTATACATAAATGTATATGTGCTTCATGTGGTCTAGAACTTACTCGGTCTCATATTCAGAAGAGCTGTTTCTAAACTATTTAAAAGTATATTTATTTTGTGTATATGTTTGCATGCGCATTCCCCTTCCCACATGTATGCACTGGTCAGGAGACAACTTGGGGAATCATTTCTCTACTTCTACCTTGTGGCTCCCAGGTATTAAATTCTTCATCAGGCTTGGAGGCAAGTGCCTAAATTCTTTTTTTTTTTTTTTTTTTTTTTTAAAGAAACCAGAGTTCTAGCACTCGGGAGGCAGAGGCAGGCGGATTTCTGAGTTCGAGGCCAGCCTGGTCTACAAAGTGAGTTCCAGGACAGCTAGGGCTATACAGAGAAACGAGAAACCCTGTCTCTAAAAACCAAAAAAAAAAAAAAGAAACCAGAGTTCTCTTCTCTTTTTTTTTTTTAAAGATTTATTTTATTTATTATATGTAATTACACGGTAGCTGTCCTCAGACACTCCAGAAGAGGGCGCCAGATCTCGTTACAGATGGTTGTGAGCCACCATGTGGATGCTGGGATTTGAACTTATCACCTTCGGAAGAGCAGTCGGGTGCTCTTACCCGCTGAGCCATCTCACCAGCCCCCTAAATTCTTAATAAATACAGATTTTGAGCACACACACACACACACACACACACACACACACACACACGAAACACTGTACAGAGTTCTACAATTTCTGAGACTCTTTTGTCATTTGTTGTTTATGGTCCCAGATTTTTTTGTTTTAACCTTTAAAAAAGATTTATTATTTATGTGTATATGTGAATGTGTCTGCCTCCCCAATACCAGCCCTGTTTCAACTAGGATAGCTGCAGCGAGTTATGAGGTTAATAAATTGGTGTGTCCATTCACAGAATGGGAGGCAGTGAATAGCTGGTGGGTAGGGGTGAGTCTGTCTTTGGGCACGTGTCCATGGGTTCCACTGGCAGTCCCCACCATGGCCCTCATCTCAGGGAATTAACTGTTTTTCTGAGCTAAGGTCCCAAACCATGCAACCCCCTCCCCCCCCCCCCGCACCCCCTCCCCCAAACAGATACCTTCCCAGTATCCTGACAAAGGCTGGTTCATCAGATTGTGAGTGATTCCTGTAGGTTGGGCCCCGCCCCTGTGAAGTCAGTATAGCCTGAGGCTTGCTGTATCCACAGCAAACTGCTCTTTCTACCTAAGTCTAGTTCATCTTAATAGTGTCACAAGGAAAAATAGAGGTCAGATGCAAGTGTCCGGAGGGCCAGGTGTGAGGTTTCGAGAACCCAGGCATAAAGTCCTGGGATGATTAACCCAAGCATTTAGCCCTGGAACAATGCCTTCATGGAACTTCAATGAGGCAGGTATGATTGGCATCCTTGCTTTGCCTACAGACACGGCTACAGGGAACAGAGAGGTTATGAGGCTTCCATGGGCCACACAGTGAGTGACCAGAACAAATGACCCCTGAGTCATCTCTACTGTCCTGTTTCCTATATTGCCTTTCACACAGGCCTAGGGTTGATCATGGTGATGACATACCAGATTCATTCTCCCAGAGAGCTTCCTCTTCTTCCTGAGAAGAGTGAGGTGCTGGAGAGATGGCTTAGCAGTTAAAAGCACATACTGCTCTTGTAAGTTGATCTGAATTTGGTTCCCAGCATCATGTTAGAAAGATCACAGCTGGGGCTGGTGAGATGGCTCAGTGGGTAAGAGCACCCGACTGCTCTTCCGAAGGTGATAAGTTCAAATCCCAGCATCCACATGGTGGCTCACAACCATCTGTAACGAGATCTGGCGCCCTCTTCTGGAGTGTCTGAAGACAGCTACAGTGTATTTATATATAATAAATAAACATGGGGGCTGGTGAGATGGCTCAGCGGGTAAGAGCACCCGACTGCTCTTCCGAAGGTGATAAGTTCAAATCCCAGCAACCACATGGTGGCTCACAACCATCCGTAATGAGATCTGGCTCCCTCTTCTGGAGTGTCTGAAGACAGCTACAGTGTACTTACATATAATAAATAAAATAAATTAAAAAAATAAATAAATAAACTAAATTAAAAAAAAGGAAAGATCACAGCTGACTGCAACTTCAGTTATAGGGGAACTGATGTCTTTTTTTTTTGGACTCCAAGGACACCCGTACTAATGTACATGTACCTGTAAATATGCACATACATACATATAACAGAAAATAAAATCTTTTTGTTGTTGTTCACATAGAGAGACAAGGTTTCTCTATGTAGTCCTGGCTGTCCTGAAACTGAGGCTGAAACAGAGATCTGCCTGTCTCACTTAGACTCCTGAATGCTGGGATTAAAGGCATGTGTTACCATGCTAGGCAAAAATAAATCTTAATAAATATAAAAAGAATACCGGGCAGTGGTGGTGCATGCCTTTAATCCCAGCACTTGGGAGGCAGAGGCAGGCAGATTTCTGAGTTTGAGGCCAGCCTGGTCTACAGAGTGAGTTCCAGGATAGCCAAGGCTACACAGAGAAACCCTGTCTCAAAAAACAAAACAAACTATATATATATATATATATATATATATATATATATATATATATATATATATACACATACATACACACACACACACACACACATATGGACAAGCAAGTCTTGATTTAAGAAGGACTTCCAGGAGCTGATGATGTAGCTCAGTAGTGCTTGCGTTGCTTGGATGAAGCTCTTCTTGATTCCCTGAACATACAAAACCAAGTGTTGGGGGATAAACCTGTAATCTCAGCCCCTGGAAAATAGAGGCAGTGAGATCAGGAGTTCAAGATAAATGGGGACACATGAGACTCTGTCTTAAAAAAAAAATCTAGGCCAGCCTGGTCTACAAAGTGAGTTCCAGGACAGCCAGAGCTATACAGAAAAACCCTGTCTCGAAAAACAAAAACAAACAAACAAAAAAAAAATCTGGGCTGGAGAGATGATGGCTCAGTGGTTACGAGCACTAACTGCTCTTCCAGAGGTCCTGAGTTCAATTCCCAGCAACTACATGGTGACTCACAACCATCTGTAATGGGTGTGTCTGAAGAGAGCAATGGTGAGTACATTAAAAAAAAAAAAAATCTAGGAAACCCCTTCTGGCAGGAAGGTGTGGCAGGTCCTGGGAAACCTGGATCCTACTGAGGAAGGCCCTAGCCACTGATAGCCAAGGTCAGTTTCAGAGCTTGTTAGGATGATGGCCTGGCTGCTGTTCCTGGCAGGCAGCTGGACCAGAACCGGGCCTTCTACCTAAAGGATGATGGCCCCTCCACTTATCCCTCCCCTAGCTTCAGCTGGATTTCCTGACCTCTGGATCCTCAGCGGATCTCCAGAGCCCCTGCTTTCTATCAGGTTCTTTTGTCTATTTGTGTATTTGTTTGTTTGTTTACATTGAAGTTTATTTAATTATATATGTATGGGCATTTTGCCTACATGTATGCCTGTGTGCCATATGTATAAAGTGCTCGTAGACACCAAAAGATAGCATTGGAACTGGAGTCACAGACAGTTGTGAGCCACCGTGTGAGTGGGAATTGAACCCGGGTCCTCTGGAAGAAGAGTCAATACTCTTAATTTCTTCTGCCCGATTCTTTTCATTTGCTTCTTTTTTTTTTAAAGAAATTTATTTATTTTATGTATGTGAGTACACTGTAGCTGTAGAGATGGTTGTGAGCTTTCATGTGGTTGTTGGGAATTGAATTTTATGACCTCTGCTTGCTCCGGTCATCTCTGCTCGCTCAGTCCCTGCTCGCTCTGGCCCAAAGATTTATTTATTCTTATACATAAGTACACTGTAGCTGTCCTCTGACATATCAGAAGAGGGTGTCAGATCTCGTTACGGGTGGTTGTGAGCCACACCATGTGGTTGCTGGGATTTGAACCCGGGACCTCTTGAAGAGCAGTCAGTGCTCTTACCTGCTGAGCCATCTCACCAGCCCTCATTTGCTCCTTTAATGAATCTCAGACGCCATTGACTTTTTCTTTTTTTTTTTTTTTTTTCAAGACAGGGTTTCTCTGTATAGCCCTGGCTGTCCTGGAACTCACTTTGTAGACCAGGCTGGCCTCGAACTCAGAAATCCACCTGCCTCTGCCTCCCGAGTGCTGGGATTAAAGGCGTGCACCACCACGCCCGGCATCATTGACTTTTTCAAGTAGTCATGGTGAGTGTTGGGTCATTGTGGGTCAGCGGGGTGGTGGTGGGGGCAGGGATCAAACTGCAAGGTTTCCTTTTTGGATTGTACATAGAGGGGGTCAGAGGGACTAGTGAGTCCTGTGACTCCTCTGAGACAGGCTTCTAGTGCAGCTGTAGAGTCGCCTGATCTCCATCTGTTTTCCTTGTTGGACCCCGACCAGTACGTTTCCCTGCGTGGGTTTTGATGCAAGGGAGCCCCACTCTGTTGGCCCAGGAACAAGGAAGGGGGAAATCATTGGTTATTCGCAATTATTTCTTAATTCAAGTAAAAGGGAGCTGGCTGTGGTAGCTCACGCCTGTGATCTCAGCTTTTAGGAGGCTGAAGAGAAGGATTACAAGTTCGAAAACATCTTAGGCTACAATGTGGGGCCTTGTCTCAAGAGCAAACAAAGTAACAACAACCAGGGAGGGGCTGGAGAGGTGTCTCATGCTTAAGAGCATTTGCTGCTCTTGCAGAAGACCAACATTGTGAGTCATAACTATCTGTAATTCCAGTTCTAGGGGATCGTGTATCCTCTGTTCTGGTGTCCATGGGCACCACACACACACCAGGTACATACATGAAGGGCAAAATGCTCATATGTGTAAAAGAAATTTAAAAACATCTTAACCACAAATCGAAAAGAGTAATCTTGAATGGATTTCAGGTTCCAGAGTTCGCCTAAGAGGATTACAGGAATGGGGAATCAAAAACCATGATTTTTTTTTTTTGTTTTGTTTTTTTGTTTTGTTTTGTTTTTTGTTTTTTTTCGAGACAGGGTTTCTCTGTCTAGCCCTGGCTGTCCTGGAACTCACTCTGCAGACCAGGCTGGCCTTGAACTCAGAAATCCGCCTGCCTCTGCCTCCCGAGTGCTGGGATTAAAGGCATGCGCCACCAGGCCCGGCTCAAAATCGTGATTTTTAAAATCTAGATAGACCCAAGAGGAACAAAACATAGAGTCCTAGTCTTAAGAAAGCTATTAAATTATTGTAACCTGTTAAGGATAATTTTTTAAAAAATACAAGTTTATACCTTCTCTTACCCATTTGATATTGATTTTAGAAGTTGTTTACACTGTTAGAACTTGGGTGTTGCCTCCTGAAAATTATGGTTAGGCTCCATATCTTCACTCTTCAAAAGGTACTTTATTCTACCATTACAAAACCACAGTGGCCGGGCAGTGGTGGCGCAGGCCTTTAATCCCAGCACTTGGGAGGCAGAGGCAGGTGGATTTCTGAGTTCTAGGCCAGCCTGGTCTACAAAGTGAGTTCCAGGACAGCCAGGGCTATACAGAAAAACCCTGTCTGGAAAAACAACAACAACAACAACAACAACAACAACAACAGAAAACAAAACACAGTGGAGAGATTTCAAACTTTAAACATATTAAAACCACATTCCACGGCTGAACCAGTCCGTGGAAACTAGATAGATCTGCCCCCTAAAGCAGTCTTCAGAGAAACAGTTGAAATCCCCTCTGGACTAGCGGGGCTTCGGAAGGACCACGTCTGACACCAGGGGTCCCGTTGGCCTTTCCATCTGGGAGCTGTCCAAGCAGAGGCCAGCCTGGCGCGAGCGTCACCGGCGGTAGCTTGAAGTGGAGCCAGAGCTGGAAGATGCTGCTGATGAACTGGCAGGGAAGCTGTGGGTGTGCGAGTACTCCACTCGCGACTGAGGATCTTGAAGGCGATGTCGTCGTCGTAGGGTGGCCGACGTGAAAGCGCAGGATGGTGAAATTGGAACTATGAGTGCCGGCCTCCAGGAAATAGTCGGGCATGGCGCGCTTGCAGATGAAGTCTGGGTAGAAACGGTTGGACTTGTAACCCTGCACAATTTCGGGCGGCAGGTTATTGAAGCCCTAGTGCGTCTGGTTGTACTTGTCCACTCGAAGCCTGGTGTGCACGCGGTTGAAAAAGTGTGGCTTGCGCGGCCGCCCAGCGGCATCTCCACGCTGATCTGCGCCTCGACCTGCCCCATGCTCCATGCGCTCCTGTTCTGCGTCGAACAGGATGGCCTGGAGCTGCTGGGGCGACAACTGCAGGAGCTGCAGGAGGTGGCTCCTGCAGGTGCGTGTTCAGCCTTAGCTCCTGTGCGGTGAGCACTGAAGGATCAGGTCCTCGTCCATCAGCACCGCCTCACGGTTTGCCTTGGCCTCTGCCTTTGCATCGCTGGGTGCCAGACCCCCCCCCTCGGGTCCCACCAAAGGCCCGCAATTGGGGGCCAGCTCCTCAGAACCGAAGCTGTGTGTGTCCGCAGGCCTGCGCTTGAGGATTGGAAACCGCAGGCCCTGCTTCAGCTTCACTTTGAACAGCTTCTGCCAAAGAACAATCTAGTGGCTCTCACGGAGCCTGGCCCGGGCCATGTGTGCAAGCAACTGCTGCAAGCAGGCTCCCCCAGTAGCCCATCTCGAGGTTGGGGCCACCAGCACGGATCTTTCCTTGGATGCCCTGAAAGATGACCTGTATGTCGTCCCTTGAACAACCAATTGCTGACTGAGGCCTTGACCTCCTCACGGTGCTTTCCTAGGTCTTCGCCCAAGGCCTCCAGCTTGAGGAGTTTGGCAATATCATACTCCATGATGGTTGTCATGTCGCGCCAGAAGTCCACGTTCTTGCCCTGCTCCAGTTCTGCACACTCCTGGATGTCCCCTATCAAGTCCTCCATGTTCGCCACCGTGAGGTGCTGGAGGAAGGTGTAGGGTTTGTGCATCTCCACTGCCGGTCTTCGTCCTCTGTATGGACGTACTTGGCCCACCTGTCTCGAATTCGGATCTTGGAGTGGGGATTGGTCTGCTGAAGGTGGAAACTGTTCTGCTCCCCATGGCAGCAGATGCCCCAGGACTCCGGGAGAGCACTTGAGACTCTGCTGGTCCCAAGAGCCCAGCTCCTTAACCCAGTCAGAGTGTGAGCACTGGTCCTGTGAGTACCATCAGAGAGGCTGCGGGCTTTACCTCCTGGACCTCTGCCACCAGTCTCCCCCCACCCCCCGCGCCATCCCATCCAGCCCAGCCCCGGGTTGCTCTCCCGCTACCCCCCCCACCCCNGTGTCTCTGTCTGCTAACATAGGCCTAGTCTTGGAAGCTTCTATCCTCCATACAATCTCATCTAGGCCTAGAATGTTTTCAGCCTCTGAGATCTTATTTCTGAGTAAACTCACCCTTTCTAGTTCGTCCTGATCTCTGACTGGCTGGTTTAACTCAGCTGTTCTGGCTCAAACTCCTCACTCTCCAAGCTGACTCAATCAGAAGGTGAGAGGAGAAGCAGAAGTTTCAGGTTATTTCTGTTTACAGATTGAATTTGAGGGCAGTTGGGACTAACATATGTCAGTGTTTCTGCTAGGTTAGGAAGGTGTCCTAGGGCTCGGAAACCCAGGAATCACACAGCTCTGAGAGGAAGCCTCCTCCACAGGTGTTGCAGCTCCCAGGAGAGGGTATCCCCAGCTGAGCTCAGGAGCCTCAGCCCCACTCCTTCCATTCTTCTCTTATCTTTTTCTGATGAGAGTCATATCAGGCAGTAAATCTCATAAAGGAGATTTATTGAAGGAGGAGGAGGAGGGGGAAGGGAAGGAAGAGGGGGAACAGGGGGAAGGGGAGGAGGAGAGGGAGGGGGGAAGGGAAGGAAGAGGGAGAGAAGGGGGAGGAGGAGGAGGAGGAGGAGGAGGAGGAAGAGGAGGAGGGATGAATCCAGGAATGGCTACCCTCTGCTTTTGGGAGTAGACAGCAGGGAACTGGGCAAAAGGCATGACTTATGACTTATCTAGGATTTCTGGGGGGTCTTAAGGATTGGTGATTTTTTTGTGGGACACTCAGGGATTAGTGGGGTTTCCCACTGTTCAGGGATTGGTGGGTTTTTGTTTTTGTTTTTTGTTTTGTTTTGTTTGTTTTCACATCCCCACCTTTTCCTGCGTGGGGCCCATGTGTCAGGGTGGGAAGTCCATCCCGGTCACAGCCGCTTTTGCTGAGGTGCCATCTCTGTGGGGCTGATGGGGAGGCTTGGAGAAGTGGTGCGGTCACTGTGGACAGCTCTTGTGGGACAGTCACCAAGGTTGTAGGTTGAGGCAGGAAAGGTGCCACGCCATAGTGGACAGCTCCTCATGAGGGCTCTAGGCTGAGGTGCTGTGCTGCTGCCATTTTGACAGGAGCCGCCATTTTTGACAGCTCCTGTGGGACTTTTTACTACGGTGAGGTGGAGGGGTGGGGGGTTGAGGAGTGGGGGTTAGGGGTGGGCCTTAAGCTGGGGTGGGAAGGAGCGGCCAGCTGCAGCTTTGATTACTTTGGTGGCACACCACTCTGGGACTATATAACACAAGACCCTATCTCAAAAAACAAAGAAACAAAAACAGAAGAGGGCTAAAGACTCAGCTGTTAAGAGTTCTTCCTGAGCCAGGGCTACACAGAGAAACCCTGTCTCGGAAAACAAAAACAACAATTAAAAAAACCAACCAAACAAAAAAGAGTTCTTCCTGCTCTTCCAGAGGACCCAAGTTTGATTCCTATTCACTATCCCCTGTAACCTCAGTTCCATGGGATCACCTGGACTCTTATTCTGTTGGTACATGTACACACTACACACACACACACTTTAAAAATTTAAAAAAAAAAAGCCCCCCAGATATAATATAGGCCAGGTGCACTTGTATTTGTCTCTAATCTCAGTACTTGGGAGGTAAAGACAGATGAAGCTCTGTGTGAGGCTAGCCTGGACTACATACATTGCAAGTTCCAGGTTATCCAGAAACCACACCAAAACTATGCCGGTACTGGTACTTAGCATACTACAAATCCCCAGTATGGGCTGACTATTGTGTTGACAGCTCATCTGCTCCTCTTGGTGCTGTTGTAACTCAGAAGCTTGGTGCTGGGGTGATCCCTGTGTCTGGTGCGTCACGCTGGCTTCCTAGCACCTCTCAGAACCATGGCCAGGCTCCTATAGATAGATGCCTTTTAGTGTGGGCTGGGCTAGTTCTCAGAGTGAGAATCCAGGTGTTGTATATGGTCTCACCCTTCCTGGTCTGTTCTGTGTACCTAAGTGCCTCAAAGGCTAGGCCACCCTCCAGAGAGGAACTGTAGCCCCATTTCAGTGGTGTGTGCTGGATGATGCTCTGGTGGAAAAGGTGGAGTTGAAATGCAGACATGCTGGTTCAGAGCTGCAGTTTGGAAACAATTATTCACATATGAGTTTTGTTTTGTTTTTTCCTATACAGGGTTTCTTTGTGTAATAGCCCTGGCTGTCCTGGAACTTGATTGGTAGACCAGGCTGGCCTTGAACGCACAGAGTTAAAGGCAGGTGCTACCACGTCCGGCTTAATTACTCATATATCCCGAGCGCCGGCTGTGTGCCAGGTCTTAGGAAGTGAGGGCTTCACAGAAACTGTTGTTGTCACTGTCTTCATTGTGTTTGGTTGTCGGTGCCCTGGCTCAGGCCTGCTGGATCTGGTCATCAGTTCACCGCGAGGTCCGATAGGTGTAGAAGCTGACCTTACTGGACCCTGAAGCCGATGTTATCATCTGAAATCTACAGCAGTGTTTGTTCCAAGAGTGGAATCTTTACCCAGACCTGCACTTTGAGCTTTTCTTATAACCAAGGACACCTGGTAAGGCAGCCATGGTTGGTTCTTCATGGTAGCAGTGGGAGCTATGTGTGAATGAGCACTTCTTTGCTCTGGCTTTTTTTTCCTACCTCGCACTAGAGATGTCCGGGTTCCTGCCCTTCAGAATTTGCCTCCTCATAGGCCTGCTGGAGAGAATGCCAAGACTGCAGACCATAGCCTGGTGCTGTGTAGCTGTCCTTGGGCGTCCACCCCAAGTGCATGTTGGGAAGGGGGAAGTGGCTTTACATGTGTGATCTCGTTTTTCTCCTCCTGACTCTGTGACAGGAGTCTTACTGTCACCCCTTACATATACAGTAACCAGGTGCCAGGTTAGGCCACTTGCTCAGTGTTACACCATGGCAATGCAGTGAAGCCTATTTAAGTGTGGACAGAGTCATCTGATTGGCATCATGGTCCTGAGCCCTGCTGTGTCTTACCCTAGAACAGTTCTCAGGAGGAAAGACTTTACCCAGTCCTTTACCTACATGCACTTTACCCAGTCCTTGGCCTGTTAGCTCAAGAAGCACAGGTGGAATTGCTGGAGGTGAGATGTCCCCATGTTGCTCAGAGAAGGTCCCTGAACCCCATCCTAGTGGGTCCAACAGGCTGTCTTCACCTTTATAGAATCCATTTGAGGTGTTGCTATCCATGACTGCTAGGAGGAACATTGGACAAAGCTTCATAGAACCTCCAGCCATGACACAGGGCACACTGGCCTCAGTTTGATCTGTCCCCAGCCGCCTGAATCCACCCTCCATCCAGGGTACATTGCTGAGTGTCCACATTCTGAGCCTGTCTCAGTCTGGCCAGGACATGTTTTCTGCCCTTCCATGATACTGTCTGACCTTGTCTTAGTTAGGATTTTACTGCTGTGACACCATGACCAAGGCAACTTTTTCTTTCTTTCTTTTTTTTTTTTTTTTTTTTTTTTGGTTTTTCAAGACAGGGTTTCTCTGTATAGCCCTGGCTGTCCTGGAACTCACTTTGTAGACCAGGCTGGCCTCGAACTCAGAAATCTGCCTGCCTCTGCCTCCCGAGTGCTGGGATTAAAGGCGTGTGCCACCATGCCCGGACCAAGGCAACTCTTATGATGACCACATTTAATTGGGGCTGGCTTACAGGTTTAGAGGTTCAGTCTGTTATTATCAAGGCGGGAACATGGCAGCATCCAGGCAAGCGTGGTGCAGGCAGAGCTGAGAGTTCTACATCTTCATCTGAAAGCTGCTAGTGGAAGACTCACTTCTAGGCAGCGAGGGTGAGGGTCTTAAAGCCCACACCCACCCACAGTGACACACTTGCTCCAACAAGGCCTCACCTCCTAATAGTGCCACTCCCTGGACCAAGCAGCTCCCATCCCACATTGATACCTCCTAGCTAATTCAGAGCCATGGCTGAGAGGGCCCTCTACCAGGACTGACCTGCCACCTCCCTACTTAGTACCAGCCTCCTACCTGCATACCCTTCCCCCTGGAGACCTCTCCCTTCCCTTCCTCCCCAGGGGAGCTTCAAGGCCTTGACTTCTGGAAGTTCTAGAGTTAGAAGACAAGGTGGGGCAGAGAGTCTGTTTGCCAGTTCATTTCAAGCAGCGGCAGGTGCCCTGCTAGTCCAAGAAGGTACGTGGGAGAAGATAAGTGGAGGCCTTGCAGATCTGTAAAAGGCCTGGTGTCTTGTCCTGAGGTTGGGGGAACCTGGACCAGTACAAGATGTGAGTTTAGTGCATTACCATTTTATGTGGGGTTGTGCCAGGCCCCCCTTTCCCTAAGTAGGGCATCCCTTGGGGGAGATGGGATTCTGTCAAGTCTGCCTTAAATTCCAGGGGCACCTGGGAGCTAAAGCCAGGTATGACTCAGTCCCTCACAGAATTAGCCTCTCTTTTTGTTTCTGAGCAGATTAGTGCTAATTTTGAAGGGGAAGGTCACAGAGGAAGCAGAAACTGACAGGAGATGAATTCCTGTCATCTGTCTGTGTGTTTCCCACATAAATTCATCTTTGCATTCATGGGCTGTGACACGGCTGCTAAATCCCCTCTCCACCCTGGGTGGCTCTGGATAAATGTGTGTGTGGATGAATAAACAGGCCCGGTAATCCAATCTCTGCCTGAGCTAGAGCCCTTTGTACAGTTGCCCGGGGCAACAGCTGGAGTGGTCTCTTTCCTTAAAGCCCCATTAGGAGCCCTCTGCCCATGCCTCTTCCCTAAAGCAATTAGTGGGAGGTTTGATTGGTTAGGGCTGGACAGGAGCTCAGGCACTGGCAGCCTGTGCCAAATAGAGCTTTCCTTATTTACTGACAGGAGAGCTGCTTTTGGTTAGGATAGGATATTGAGCTAGATGTGGATGTCTCGGTTGAGGTCTGTCAACTTCTCCCAAGCAGAACAGGTTTCAGGGTATTCTCCTTATCTAACTCTTACATGGGAGTAACCCTTTTCCAGGGTGGGGCTGGCCTGTTTCTATTTCCTGTTGTGACAATCCCATCTTTATGCCAAAGGCTGGACATTCCTCTCGTTGTCTGTCAGGTCTCGTCTGTCAGGTCTTGTTGCTTGCAACATCAAAATAAAATAGAGAACAGAATAATTAAATAAAATAAAAATTTAAAACCAGCTGGGCCTGGTGGCACACGCCTTTAATCCCAGCACTTGGGAGGCAGAGGCAGGCGGATTTCTGAGTTCGAGGCCAGCCTCGTCTACAGAGTGAGTTCCAGGACAGCCAGGGCTACACAGAGAAACCCTGTCTCGAAAAACCAAAAAAAAAAAAAAAAAAAAAAAAATTAAAACCACAGTCTGGCTGCTTCCCTTAGCTGCTGCCCTCTCAGGTCTGGACCATTGCTTCAGAGCTGGTGTCCAGTTCATTGTCTTTGGTGTGCAGCCTCAAGTGGCCCCCAAACGTAACCTGCTGGTACTTGTACCTTCCTATGGTCCTTGGGGAGGCGGGAGGCAGGGCCTGTGTTACTGCTGACAAGCAGAAACACAACGAAGGAGATAGCTATGAGAAGATGTGACTCTACACACTCATCTGGGGTCAGAGCCGGTGGCCCAGCTGAGAGCCGTGTGAGGGAAAGGTATGTGTCCTTCTTCAGTTGCCACCAGAAGGCACCCCAGGCCCAGCTGGCACCAGGACCCTGCTCTCAAGGATCTGGCTGGACCTAGTCTAGTTCCTGATCCACAAAATTCCTGAGCCCCTTCCTATGTGTTTTATGCGGCTAATTCAAGAACTATCTATTTGACAGTAGTAACTGACCATTGCACCCTGTGCTCTGACTCCAACAGCCAGAGGAGATTCCATGAAAGACCCAAGTCACCTCACAGTGGTTTGCTATTCATGGCTCTACAGTGTCCTCCCATCAATTTTGTCTTTATGACCACCTTCTGCCTCCAGTGTCCCCATCCCATTTTCTCCCTCTCCTCCAGCTGCGTTGGGCTGTTCTCTGAGCATCCAGGTTACTTCTGTCTCAGAGTCTTTGCACTGTATCCTCCTCTGCATGAGGTACTGTTCTCCAAACCCCTTGGGTAGCTCGGTTCTCACATTCTTCAAATGTCAGCTTCCCTCTGGATCCTTCCTAGCCCTACCTTGCTAACCCCTCCCACTGTCCTAGAACTCGCTGACACCAGACTCTCTCTTGTTGCCTCCCCTGTTGCAAGCAGGAAACAGGCAATCAGGAGAGTAGGTTGTTTTCCCTGAGATTTTTATTCTTCCCTGCTGCACATCTCAGGCCCAGAGCAGTCGGTGTCTGATGTACTGCAACTCCCACCTCTGCTCTCTCCCTTTCCCAGAACTGGTGAGTTGATGAGCAAGTGATTTTTCACAGAGAGATGGAGGCCACAGCAGGGGGAATCCCTTCAGGTTCTGCAATATTCATGTCCCACAGGAGGTCTTCATGGAGGGCCTGAGCTCATACAGTGAAGGAGGAGTTCAGGCTGGGTCGGTTTAGCATCTGTCTCAGCCAGCCCAGGCTATGTACGTAACATAACACCACAGAGCACGCTGCTGAAATATCGGACATTGCTGACTCATGGCTCTGGGGCTTGGGAGGGCAGGTGGGAGAGAACAGAGATAAAGAGACAGAGTCAGAGATGGCCAGAGACAGAGAGAGATAGAGATGGAGTCAGGAATAGAGACAGGAAAAGACACAGGACTCGTCTGCACAAGTAAGTGGTCCTTCTCCTCCCTTCCTGCCTGAGCAGCACCTGTACAGGCTTCACCTCCAAAGGCCTCATGGGTCAGAGTTCCTACCAGCTAGAAGCATGAAGTCCAAGTCTTGAGTTTGTGGCAGGTTTCACACTGACTTCTGTTGACTCTCTCCCTGCAATTTAAGGACCATCTCATTTGGACAGAAGCAGTAGACCTGGTCCAGATGCCAACCTTAGGAGTTTTAAGAGCAATTTGAAGACACTTTGGTCTCCTTTGAGAGAGGGACAGAGGTCCATACTTTATTGTTCTCTAGACATTAGGCTTGGCTGTGGGTCTGCACTGGTGGATGTGTGGGAGCCTCTCTCTGGTCTTCAGTAGCCACAGAACAAAGGTGACATGCTGACCTTTGTTAGGCGTGGCATGTGAGCACACCTTTATATGCTCAGTGTAGTGTGGCGGCTGTCCGTGGAGGAGTTGCAAGGCTGGGTGAAAGGGTTAGGAATAGGGTTCTTTGGACTCCATTCCCAGCAGAGTGAAAAATCACAGATTTCCTGAGAAGCAACCTGGGCTCAGCTGA
This sequence comes from Mus minutoides, assembly GCA_902729485.2. Lineage (NCBI taxonomy): Eukaryota > Metazoa > Chordata > Mammalia > Rodentia > Muridae > Mus > Mus minutoides. Next base: position 3,139,297 of record LR749489.1, read on the forward strand.
CGGAAGTGGAGCCATCCCTCTGCATTCCAAAAAGGAAAAGTAAGGAGGCTTCACAGTCCAGGGATTTCCGGGTCCATGCTGCACCTCATAGTCCCAAGGTTTCTGAGAGCATCCAAATGGAACAGTTACCAGGAGCCTTCAGCTTAGCACGTACTTCTACATCCTTTGAACAAACACACAGTATTTGCTGTATACTATTCATTGAGGTAGTGCTACACGTGTATGTCTCCACAGAGGCAGCCTGCTTCCTGGATGGTCCTTTGGTCTATTCACACACAATTTCCATACATCTCTAAAGATTACCATTTTAACAGCTTTCAGTAGATACCAAGAGGCAGGTACATTTTACAGTGCATGAATCTAATTTTCTTTGAACTCAATTTTCTCAGGCTTCAGAATCAATTTGGATCTGTCAGGATTTTATTCCGAAGTCCATTAATGCCCAGCCCTTTCCTTCCACCCCTCTCCGAACTTCCCTTCTCATCCCGCTGAAAAAGATGCTTCTCTGATACAAAGTAACAGCTTTTTATCTCTTTACAACAAAATCTAATTAGGCCTGAAGGATACTCACTAGGAGGCCTCCTGACTTGACATATGTCACAATTCTACTCCCTGATAAGGGCCGTGGCATCTGGCATCCTTACATCCTTGACTGGCAGTAAAGGAAACTACTGTGCCTTGTAGGAGGATATACCTTATGGGCCTTTCTGATGTCCAGAGGGATTGGCTCTGTGTATTTCCAAGTGAAACTGACCACCTGCCTGTGGTAAGTTTCCATTGTAGAATCCAAACTGAGTACCACACACACTTCAACCCTATAAACAGGTGCCTCTGTTGGACCAGTTTACAGATGGGGAGACAGACACTAAATGTGTCAGTTGTCCCAGGGGTTGGCAAAGCCATCACTTGTCACCCACAGGCAGTTCCCACATTTGCTGGTAATCCTGAGCCAGGCATGGTATGTACACCTTTAATTCCAGCACTCAGGAGGCAGAGGTAGATGGATCTATGAGTTTAAGGACAGCCTGGTCTCCAAAACAAACAAACAAAAAACAAACAACAAAAAACCTCAACACTACAAATAAGTAAAATAATAAACCCTTCTTTTCTTGAGTTGTTTTATGTCAGGGAATTTTATTGTAACAGGGAAAGGCATATAGATACCTCAATAACTGAGAGACCTTCCAAGGTCTCTCTCTCTTTAAAAAAAAAAAAGATTTTATTTATATGAGTACACTGTAGCTGTCTTCAGACACACCAGAAGAGGGCGTCAGATCTCATTACGGTTGGTTGTGAGGCACCATGTGGATGCTGGGACCCGAACTCAGTACCTTTGGAAGAGCAGTCGGTGGGTGCTCCCAACCACTGAGCCATCTCTCCAGCCCCCTTTCAAGGTCTCTTAAGGATGGTAGTCAACTCAGAGAGAGTGGGAGATGTGTGTGTGTGTGTGTGTGTGTGTGTGTGTGTGTGTAGATGTGGGGTGAGTGATAGGATAGTCACCTCAGGCCTTCTGTCTAAAAGTTGTCTTGGTACACACTGAGCTGGCCAGCATGCTTCTTTTGCCAACCTGGTGCCTGGACAGTGATATATTAGCCAGCCGTCTAGAAGTGCTTAGGTATCTTGTCTGTGTCTAGTTCATGTGGGCCACTAGGCAGTGCACCACAGGTGGTGGCTCACAGGCTACAGGGGATCTCTTCTCCAGAGGCTGAAAGCCCATGATCACAGCTCAGCAGATCTGGAGTCAGGTGGGGCCTCCGGACACATAATTAGTACCTCACTGTGAGCTGGAGGGGTGGAGGGCATGGCCCTTAAGGTGCTGAAAAAACCCTTGGGTGCTTCCTCCAGACCACACAAGTGCCAAGGCCCGTTGGTGACATCCCTATGATGACTGCAGGAGAGCCACACTCAGGGCAGGTGTTGCTAATGTGAAACTTGGGTGTTAAGGTTTCTGTAGATCAAGCTATAATATGGCCCTGTTGTCAGTCCCCAGCCAGCTAGTGACAAGATCTGGTGACAACATGGTGGTGGCCACACTCATCTAGGGAAGGATGGAAGAAGGACGGACGTATGACCCCAGGGCAAATGAAGCTTTTCGATGTCAACCACACAGGTAACTATGGGACTGGGTATACGTTCTAGAACCTCCAGAGTGCTTGGTGTTATTCATAAGAAATGTTGGCTAGAGAGATGGCTCAGCGGTTAAGAGCAATGTCTTAGTCAGGGTTTCTATTCCTACACAAACATCATGACCAAGAAGCCAGTTGGGGAGGAAAGGGTTTATTTGGCTTACACTTTCCACACTGCTGTTCATCACCAAGGAAGTCAGGACTGGAACTCAAACAGGTCAGGAAGCAGGAGTTGATGCAAGAGCCATGGAGGGATGTTTCTTACTGGTTTGCTTTCCCTGGCTTGCTCAGCCCGCTCTCTTATAGAACCCAAGACTCCCAGCCCAGAGATGGTCCCACCCACAAGGGGCCTTTCCTCCTTGATCACTAATTGAGAAAATGCCTTACAGCTGGATCTTGTGGAGGATTTCCCCAACTGAAGCTCCTTTCTCTGTGATAACTCCAGCTGTGTCAAGTTGACATAAAACTAGCCAGTACAATTGACCCCTTGTCAACTTGACACACAAACACATCACTAGTAAGCCTCAACCCTTAGTTCTTATTCATCCCCAAGATCTAAATAACTTTAAAAGTCCCACAGTCTTTACAAATTAAAAGTTCACTCCCTTTAAAATATCCAGTATCTTTTAAAATACAAATACTTTAAAATTACAAGTCTCTTAGCTGTGGGCTTCACTAAAAAACTTCCTTCAAGAGGAAAAATATCAGGGCACAGTCCAATCAAAAGCAAAAATCCATCCAATGTCTGGGATCCGACTCACAATCTTCTGGGCTCCTCCAAGGGCTTGGGTCACTTCTCCAGCCATGCCCTTTGTAGCACACACCTTGTCTTCTAGGCTCCAGATGCCTGTACTCCACTGCTGCTGCTGTTCTTGGTGGTCATCTCATGGTACTGGCATCTCCAAAATGCTGCTGTCTTCCACTGTAACTTGGCTTCAACACTAGCCTCTCATAGGCTCTCTTCATGGTGCCAAGCCTCAACTCCTTTGCATGACCCCTTTAGTCCTGGGCCATCAATTGCAACTGAGGCTGCACCCTCACCAGTGGCCTTCCATGGCCTCTCACAGTGCTGAGCCTCAGCTGCTCTGCGTGACCACTTCATGTCTTCACAACCAGTACCACCTGGGTAACTCTTACACATTACCAAGTCCCACTGCAGCATGAGGTACAACCTTGGCTGTCTCTGGAACACAGCCTCTGTGCTCTCAGAAAACAGTTCCCAGAAGATGTCACCTCAATGATGCTGGTCTCTTCTTAATCACCGCTAATTTTTTAGTTCCAGCTAACCAGCATAAATAGTCCAAGTAAGGAAAAGTTTTCACTTTACTAGTTCTGGTATCTTGTTAATCACAGCTGATTCTTCAGCCCCAGCTAACCAGAACCACAGAATCCTCACAATCCAAAATAGCAATGGCCCTGAAAAGTCTTTAATTTTCCCTCTGAAATTTCACAAGCCAGGTCTCCATTTTCTGCACTGTTCTCAACATTATCTTCCAAGCTCCTACACAACATCTCACAGAGCTCTTAACACAGAATGGATCTTCTGGCCCAAAGTTCCAAAATCCTTCCACAGTCCTCCCCAAAACATAGTCAAGTTGTCACAGGAATACCCCACTCTGCTGGTACCAATTTGTCTTAGTCAGTGTTTCTATTCCTGGACAAACATCATGATCAAGAAGCAAGTTGGGGAGGAAAGGATTTATTCAGCTTACATTTCCACACTGCTCTTCATCACCAAGGAAGTCAGGACTGGAACTCAAGCAGGGCAGGAAGGAGGAGCTGATGCAAAAGCCATGGAAGGATGCTCTTTACTGGCTTGATTTCCCTGGCTTGCTCAGCCAAGAACCCAAGACTCCCAGTTCAGAGATGGTCCCACCCACAAGGGGCCTTTCCCCCTTGATCATTCATTAATTGAGAAAATGCCTTACAGCTGGATCTTGTGGAGGCATTTCCCCAACTGAAGCGCCTTTCTCTGTGATAACTCCAGCCTGTGTCAAGTTGACACAAAACTAGCCAGTACAAGCCCTCATTGCTCTTCCAGAGGTCCTGAGTTCAAATCCCAACAACCACCTGTACAGACAGCTACAGTGCACTCATGTACATATAAATAAGTAAATAAAGAAATAAATAGATAAATAAATAAATAAATAAATCTTTACAAAAAAATAGAAAGAAAAGTCCCTTTTAGGTTTCATATACATTGCTAATAGGCCCTGCGGCATCTTGGGAAGTCTAGACAGTTGCCTAAGCAGTCAGCCATATCCTGAAGGCAGATACCATCCTATAATGTCACCTCTTTCTCCTCTGTGTCTCTGTGTCTGTCTTTATGTGTCTGCCTCTGGTTCTCTTTGTTTCTGTCTGCTGGCCCTGGTCTAGCCCCTCCCACAGGTATGATGAGATAGAAAAAACACCAGCATTTTTCACCCTTTAAAAATGTATGTGTAAACTGGGAATGATGGCACACGCCTTTAATCCCAGCACTCGGGAGGCAGAGGCAGGTGGATTTATGAGTTTGAGGCCAGCCTAGTCTACAGAGTGAGTTAGTTCCAGGACAGCCAGGGCTACACAGAGAAACCCTGTCTCGGAAAAAACAATGTATGTGTATGCATTTTCCCTGTATGTATGTGTGTAATGTGTGTGTATGTCTGTGTGTGTATGTATGTATGTACTCACACCATGTTCATACTTGGTGCTCATGGACACTAGAAGAGGGTTATTAGATCCTCTGAGCTGGATTTACAGATAGTTGTGAGCTATCATGCAGGTGCTGAGAACTGAACCTGGACCCTCTGCAAGGGCAGCAAGGGCTCTTCACCTCTGAGCCAACTCTAGCACTCTCCATGTTTTTGAGACAGGGTCTTATTATGTAGCCTTGGCTGGCCTGGAGCCCCCTATATAGACAATGCTGGACTTGAATTCGGAGAGATCTGCCTGCCTCTGCCTTTCAAGTGCCACCATGCATGCTTGCTACCTCCCTCTTTTGAGGCAGGGTCTCAAAAAACTGTCTGTAGCTCAGTCTGTTCTCAAACTGGAGGCCCTCGTGTTCTTGCCTCTCCAGTGCTAGGATTACAGATGTGTCCCTTCTGGCTCACTGTCTCTCCTGGGATTACAGATGTGTCCCCTCTGGCTCATCATCTCTCCTCTGGTCTCACTGCTGTTCTGCGATTGTACTCCCCTAGCCAGCAGGCTCCTGTAAACCCTTCAGAACCCTGTCTTTCCACTCTCCCACGGGTCTGCCCTTGGGGTTTTCTTTACCAAGGCATGAGGCAGGGTCCTCTTCTACTCCTTTTTCCTTTTTCTTTTTTCTTTTGTTTTTTTTTTGTTTTTGTTTTTGTTTTTTTTTTTTTGGTTTTTCGAGACAGGGTTTCTCTGTATAGCCCTGGCTGTCCTGGAACTCACTCTGTAGACCAGGCTGGCCTGGAACTCAGAAATCTGCCTGTCTCTACCTCCTGAGTGCTGGGATTAAAGGCGTGTACCTGGACCTAAGCTTTTCTTTACTTGAAACTTTTTGTTTGTTTGTTTGTTTGTTTGTTCGTTTGTTCGTTTTTGTTTTTGTTTTTGTTTTTTTTTTTTTTTTGAGACAGGGTTTCTCTGTATAGCCCTGGCTGTCCTGGAACTCTGTAGACCAGGCTGGCCTCGAACTCAGAAATCTGCCTGCCTCTACCTCCCGAGTGCTGGGATTAAAGGCGTACGCCACCACGCCCGGCGAAACTTTCTGTATGCCTGGCTGGCCTTGAACTCACAGATCTGCTTGCCTCCATTTCCAGGGATTAAAGGTGTTCTGTGTTCCAACTGGATCACACAGACCTATGTAGAGGGAACTTCTTGTATATTGTATGGATGCATCACCTGTCAATTACAAAAAAGCCTATGGCCTATAGAAAAGGGTAGAATAGAAGGTGGGGCATCTGGGAGGCAGAAAGAATTCTGGGATAGGGCCAGGTCCTGGGTTCATCCAATGTGATGAGACAGATGCATGGTACCTGAGCACAGGTAACTAGTCACACGGCAGAATATAGATTTGAGTAAATGGATTATAGTAAGTTATGATCTAGTTAGGGAAGAGCCTAGCTATACGGCCAAGGTATTTGTAAATATATTTTGAGTCTGAGTCTTATTTTTGGCAGCATGTTGCTGGGAGGAAGAACCAGGTTCAAACTTCCAGAGACCTGAAAGTCTTTGGATGTGACCCCTTGCATGTTGATGCACTACAATTCCTCTACACATGTAGAAAACACCTGAGCAGTTCTCTTCAAAATTAAGATGGACAGAGCCCTGGGCCAGGTCCTAGACAGTTGGAGAAGCTGGCATCTTCGGGAATCTCAACCCCTGCAGCCTACAAGAAGCAGGGCTAGTGGTGGTTTTCTGTATGTAGTAAGCACTAGAGAACTTCAGGACAGTGTTACCAGAAAACAGAAGTGCCCGTGGGCTCCTAGCATGTAGAACCAGATATGACCACGAGGTGACAGCAGCACCCTTCATACCGGCCAGAAGCTAGGCCAGCGGGTGGCCTGCCTTTCCAAGCCGGCAGCAGGCCAGCTGTGACCTGCAGAGGTCTGGCTTAGGGAGCAGCTAGGGCTCTCACAACAAGAATACCTACCTCTTCTGGCTTAGGCCTGTGACGTGGTCCCTGCTCTTTTTGTAAGTTCCTCTCTCTTGTCTCCTTTCGTATTCTTTCTCCGTCCTTCTGCCTCCTCATCTCTACCTTTGTCTATTTCTCTTTGTCTGATGGTGTCTTTCTGTTTGCCTGTCTTTCTTTGTCTGCCTTCTGTTTTGATCCTGAACTGTCTGAGTCCAGATCCTAGGACTCCCTTTTTAGCTGGGTTGTCTCTAGATGGTACCTTAACTTTCTATTCCTCAGGGTCCTTATTTCTGACACGGGAAAACAGCTTCTGTGGTAAGTGGGGCTGCTATTAGGCTCAGATGAGCAATGGGGTATCTGGGAGGATCATGGTCTTGCACATACATGTGTTACATTAACGTGAAGAATCCTCTGTTTTGTGTGGTCTGGGCATGTGTTCCAGACACACTCTTCATCCTTCTCAGTCAGCTCTTTCTTGTTCCTTGTATGGGTGAGTGGAGTTGAGAGAGAATAGCTGGGCATTGGTCCAGGCTCTACATAGCTCTCAGGGTCCCATTATTCCTGTGGCTTGGCAGAAAGATGTGCTTAGGTTGGTAACCTGCACAGACTTCCTAGTTCCAGAGCCAGCCTAGGGCTGTGGTCTCCAGTTCCCCCAAAGCCTAGGCCTGGCTAATGTGTATAAAATCCTTCTGTTGTTCAGAGGTGAGGGCCTGAAATGTACCAAAAATAGCCTACACAGCTGGGGAAGGCAGCCTAGACCTTAGCAGCTGATAGTCCAGAGTTCACACTGACAGAGAAGACCTTACCTGATACCACTCTGACATCTCAGACCCTTTCCAACAGCCCTGCACAGCCTGGGTTCCTAGGCAGGAGGTCTACTGGGCAGAACTAGGAGCCTCAGCTCCTAATAGCACCCAGATGTCACCAGCACCATGGGGCCTGCGGCCACATCTCTTCTCTAAGCTACTGCCGATGGCGGCCCAGGGGCTACACTTGAATTCTGTTTGTAATTAAAAGAAGGTGCCCTTTAAAAACTGCTCACTGTTTCAGCATCTAGGCAGCAAATTATCTCAAAGTGGATTTTCTTTGTTCTGAGAAGCTAATTGATGGGCTATGTGTATGCATAAGCACGTGCATGTGCGTGTGTGTACATAGAATGTGCTTGGGGGGTTTTCAGCCCTAGTCACATGATGTAGACATTCAAGGGCTTTGCAAAGACACAAAGCTCCATGCTTGCCCCAGAAATAGTGGTTCAGCTGGATTCAGCTGGTTAGAGGGGCCTTGGATCCCAGGAAGCTGCAATGGGTATCTTAGGAAGACTTAGAGAGAATAAGGTCCTCAGGTGTCTGGTGCATAAGGGCCAGGCCCTGATGCAGAGGTCTCTGCCCAACCTTGATGCTTGCTTGACCTATGAGGTCGTGCCCTGCCTTGGAGTTCCCGGTAGGTTCATCATCAGGATATCCTTGCTTTTGAGGCTCCATCCTAACTCTGGCCCCAGGGAATGTTGAGCTTTCTTACTCAGACTCTGAGTAATTCCAACTCAGTCATCGTAGGGGTGCCACCTCTGTTAGGGGCTTAGAGGACATGTGAAGTGCCACCCTCTACTTCAGAATGTGGCAGAGGGGCACAGGTCATTGCAGATGGAATTTAGGGAGAAGTAGCATGTTCTAAGCCAGCTATGGAAATTTGCACCAATATAGACACAAAGAAGCCATTTAAGCAGGAGGCACATTTAGGGGGAATGCTTCTATAAGTCAAGGAACTCTAAAGATTTTCAGTCTCCCTCAGCAGCTCAGGAGCCAGCCTGTGAGCTCAGTCCTATTGTGTAAACCCACAGAAGGTGGGTGCTGTCTGGAGGAGGGGAAAGGGTACAACCATTAGAAAGGCCTTAAGCAGGAGTGTCAGCCACAGTGGGTAACAGTGGGCATTTCAATACCAAGGCTTGGCTTTCTCTGTGTACCCTCTAAGAATGCTAACTTCTTTTTGAAGGTGAACCTTCCTGCCAAACCCAGACTGTGTTTTCTCAAGCTAGGTTGTCTTGAGCCCTCTATGGAAAAAATTCCTCTCCTTTGCTTTCCTCCTGTTCCTGGCATTATGGTGAACTGTGAGGAAGTGGGTGTGGAAGGATGCTCTCTTCTGTGAAGGACAGGTTTGTTCAACTCCAGCATTAAGTGTCCCTTCATTCTGCCTGTTTATACCCACTGTGTCACACAGAACATTCTCAGTGGTGGCTCAGCTCAGCCCTGTCCTCATTTGGCCCACAAGAGGCCAGCAAGACCTTGGGAATACAAGTGAAACCAAGACATTGTATAGTTGAGGATATCTCTGCAGTCAGAGAAAGTAGTCCCTTGCCTTGGCATTTTTTCCTACACTGGAGTCATGGACAGGTCCCTCAGGATGCCCTCAGCCATAGCTTTCATGGGGGGGGGGGTGTAGGCAAGCTTCACAGTGATGTCTTTACCTGGGGTAGGTGTATACTGACGCTGAGCTACTCAACTCTCAAATCTGCATTGCTGGTCTTAGCCAGAACCTTCCAGGGCCTCTGACCTCTCATCCCAGCTGACCTATGCTCACCAGGGTCTGGAGAATGAACTTACAGGCACCCCACTGCCAACTTGGCTCCCTGGCTATGATAAGCGTTTAGGGGCATAAGGTCCCTATGGTTTGGACCTTCCAAATCCAAGAGATACACTAGTCCTGTATGCCACATTATGTGGCAAGAGTGGCCCTACGGTAGGTGCTGCCTTCTATTCTTTTTCTAGGGTTCTTCTCACCCCTAGAAATCTCAGGGGAGCATTATGTGTGTCCATGTGTTCTATGATGCTGATCCCAAAGCTAGGGGGGGGGGAAGGGGGTAGGGTGCTGTGGCTGGACTTCTCAGAAGCATCAGACATTGGCAGC